>BQKN01057647.1:3836-18505 GCA_022839385.1 Asparagus kiusianus | reverse complement strand
CCCTGCCATCGGGACAGATAATGTGGGTTCACCCAGACCTCCTCGACGATGAACAGTGGACCGCAAGGCCTCCAAAGGAGGCCAAGAGAAAACACTGCAACGTCATCTATGCCACCCCAGACACAAATGACATAGTAGTAGCCGCCTTGACCGATTCAGAGGAGGACGCCAACGTCTTCGCCACGAGGACGGGAAGGGATTTCGCCAGAGAATATCCCGCGAGGATAGAGAACGCGGTAAGACCTCCCGCGAGGCCAACCGCCACAACCCCTCCCAATCCAGATGCACCCAGCTCAAGTCGCCAACCTTTCCGGTTCAACGTGCTCGCACAGTTGAAAAGCATCCCGGTGCGAATCACCATGTACGACCTCCTCCGGTTGTCCAGGTCCACTCGCGAAGCCCTGCAAGAGGCGTTGGCGGACTCAGAGGCGTTCTCAACCCACTTCTCGAAAGAGACAGAGGCGGAACGAGAATGCACGACTTGCTGCCAAGTCTCCGAGAGGCGGGTCCCGTGCATCACTTTCACCCCCGAGGACATTCTCATCAAGAGCACATCGCATGATCGACCACTGTACTTCACGGGATATGTCGGATCGGCGAGAGTAGATCGGATCCAAGTCGACCCGGGCTCCGCGTTGAGCATCGTGCCTCTGAAATTGATCAAGCACTTGGGGATACCGCCGAAGCGTCTGTCCTCAACCACCACGACCATTTTTGGCTTCAACGCCACAGGGACGCGGCCACTGGGCAAAATCCGCCTGAAGTGTCGCATAGGCGACATGAAGACGGAGGTAACCTGCTATGTCATCGATGCCGAGCCTTCCTACAACGTGCTCCTAGGGCGCCCGTGGATTCATGGCAACCGGATAGTCCCATCCACCCTGCACCAATGTCTGAAGTACGTTGACGACTATGAACGCGTCAAGACTGTAGTGGCCGACAGACAACCCTTCAAAGGCGTCGAAAACTACTTCACAGACTCCCTTCTGTAGCAAGACTCCGTCGAACCGCCGGTCGAGGAGCCGGAAAGCGGCAACGAGGCGGACAGCGAGCCTGAGTACGGCGACAATCTAATCTTAAACGATTTCGAGTCGATTGTAATTGGTTATGAGAGTCATCGTGTAACCAACGCTGTTCAGGCGGGGAAGATTGTCGTCAATGAAAAATCCAACTTTGCTTATGTGTCGTCTTGTTCTACGTCTGAGGATGATGAACCCAACGACCTATGGTCGGAGCTCTACCAAGATCCTTCCCTACACACTCCGGTACGCTCGTTGTACGCCGCAAGGGGGCAGCCGATTGACTCATCGCGAGCTGTATTTGTTATGCCGGCCCGAAATAAATATCGAAAAGATATTATTTTCGGCCGAGTCGATCGTCCCTTGCATACGCTCTGGGATGAGTCCGAAGACGAAGACCCGGCACCCCAGTTTTCGCAATACAGTCGAATTGCGAGACGTATGATGAGCGACATGGGGTACGACCTCACTCGTTTAGAAGGCCTCAACTACGGCCGAGGACGTAAGACGGTCATCCGACCTGCCTACGTACCTAAGGGGAAACCCTCGAATTATTTCAACCGGACTAGGAGAGGCCTGGGCTACTCCTCCTCCTTGTCAGATTTATATTTCCAGGTCAACGAAGATTCCGACTACGCATGTTCGGGGGATCAGTCATCAGTAACCTCAGCATGGGACTCAGATGTCAGCGTGAGGGACCTATTCGATGGCCTCACGATCAACATGGCTACAATGGATCCCGCCGAGATGGCGACGGACAAGCAACTTCCACTCTATGACGAGACGTGGGATCGTCATGTTAACGCCCAATGGAGTAGTCGCTTCGAGCAACGAGAACCGCCCACCGAGGACGAAATCCTCCAAGTGAATATGGGAACTGACGAGAGTCCCAAGCCCATATTCATCAGTGGTAGCCTGCCTCCTCAAGAAAAGGAGGATCTCATTGCCATCATACGGGAATACATCGACGTCTTCGTATGGAATTATGAGGACATGCCTGGCTTGGATCCGCGGATTGCCACACATCGCCTCAACATCAACCCAGACGCCAAGCCAGTTAAGCAGCAGCAAAGGCGGTTTCGCCCCCAGATCATGGAGGCGATCGAAGCCGAAGTAAAGAAGCTCATCGAATTTGGCTTCATCAGAGAGGAACAACACCCCGACTGGGTGGCGAACATTGTTCCGGTGCTGAAGAAGAACGACAAAATCCGCATCTGCATTGACTTTAGGGACCTCAACGCTGCGTGCCCTAAAGACGAATTTCCCCGGCCCATCACGGATGTCATCATTGACAACACGTGCGGATTCGAGAGGATGTCCTTCATGGACGGTTTCTCGGGGTACAATCAAATCAAAATGCACCCCGAGGACGAAAAACACACCGCGTTCAGAACTCCTATGGGGGTGTACTGCTACACCGTTATGCCCTTCGGACTCAAGAACGCCGGCGCAACCTACCAACGCGCCATGAGCTTGATCTTTCGAGACCATCTATGAAAAACGGTAGAGTGCTATGTGGACGATCTGGTCGTAAAGAGTCGTCACAAGAGCGACCACCTCCAAGACCTGAAGACGATGTTCGAACTCATGAGGACTCATCAACTCAAGATGAATCCCACTAAGTCATTCCTAGGGATGGCTAGTGGTAAATTCCTCGGCTTCGTCGTCACGACAAAGGGGATCCGAATCGATCCAGACAAGGTGCGAGCTATCCAAGAGCTCCAACCACCCCGGAACTTCAAAGAATTGAGGGGTCTCCAGGGAAGATTGGCCTACATCCGAAGGTTCATTTCAAACCTTTCGGGCAAATGTCAGCCATTCTCCAAACTCATGAAGAAAGGCACTTCCTTCGTATGGGACGAGTCTTGCCAGAAGGCCTTCGAGGACATCAAGGATTACCTTTCAAATCCGCCAGTTCTCGCTGCGCCGATTTCGGGGAAACCGTTTCTCATCTATATTCGCGCCATGGAACACTCTCTGGGTGCTCTCTTGGCACAAAACGATGACTCCGGCCACGAGCAAGGCATCTACTACCTCAGTAGGACCCTACAAGGCGCCGAACAACGATACCCAATGGTCGAAAAAGAATGTCTGGCCTTGGTGTTCGCCATCCAAAAGATGCGACACTACTTGGTTGGCCAAACAATCCACGTCATCTCACGGATGAACCCCATTCGAGTCTTCATGACGCAACCCGCGGCGCTAAATTGGCGCTTAGCTAGATGGGCACTTCTGCTCTCTCAGTACGACATTCACTTCATGTCACAGAAGTCGGTCAAGGGTCAAGCCATATGCGATCTAATGGCCAGTCACCCACTGGCATCAAAAACCGACTTGTTTGAAGACTTGCCAGACGAGCCACTAGAAGTCAACGTAACGTCGTTACCGGATGTGTGGCAGATGTTCTTCGACGGCGCGTCTCGTGCAGCCCCGGATGGCTCTATTATTGCTGGAGTGGGGGTAGTCATCACTTCTCCACGCAACCACGTGCTGCCCCGGGCCTTCTCTTTGGCAGAGCCATGTACCAACAATGTGGCCGAGTACAACGCATTACTCGTCGGACTGGAGTTGGCCGAAGAGCTAGGAATAAAGCATCTCCAAGCTTACGGCGATTCCCAGCTCATCGTCAAGCAGATAACCGGCGAATATGAGGTTAGAAACGAAGACTTGATCCCACTCCACAAGGCGGCTGTCCGACTAGTGGAATCATTTGAGAGCTTCCGCATCGAGCATGTGTTGCGTTCCAAGAACACACATGCGGATGCCTTGGCTTCCCTGGCGGCCAACTTGGCTCAACCATTCGGAACAATTCAATCGGTCACAGTGGCGAGCAGGAAACTCTTTCGACTGAAAGACGCTTCAGAAGCAAACGCCACCCATCAAGTCTCAGATCAGCCCAGTGCTGAAGACTGGCGCCTCCCGATCATCGATTACGTCCTATACGGTGTATTGCCTGAGGATACAAAGGAGCGAGAGTCCATCCGGAGACGTGCTACGAGATTCTACTACGACTCGACCACCAAGATGTTGTATCGAAAGTCATACGACGGCTTGTTGCTTCGATGCCTCTCAAAAGCAGAGGCACAGGAGGCTCTACGCGAGGCCCACAACGGCATCGGCGGAGCTCACCAGCCCGGACCCAAACTTTGGGACCACCTAGGAAGGACTGGCTACTTCTGGCCTGGGATGGTCCAAGACGCCGTTGCCTACGCAAAGCGCTGCCACGAATGCCAGATTCACGCCAACTATATGCATCAGCCACCTGAAGACCTACACCCAATAAAGGTTTCGTGGCCTTTCGAGGCATGGGGGATGGATATAGTTGGACCGATATCCCGCCATCGGCAAGAGGTCATCGCTTCATTCTTGCGATCACTGACTACTTCTCTAAGTGGGCCGAAGCCGTCCCCTTGAGAGAAGTCAAGACTAACGACGTGATTAAGTTTATCAAGCACCACGTCATTTACCGGTACGGCGTACCAAGACGTATCATTCATGACAATGGTACGCAGTTCGTCAGTCACGCATTCACCAGGTTCTGCGACAAGTTCCGGATGCAGAACCTCTCTTCCACGGCCTATAACCCATCAGCAAATGGCTTGGCCGAGGCCTTCAACAAAACGATTATCAAGATTTTGACCAAGTTGACCTCAACCAGCAAACGCGACTGGAACGAGAAACTTGGCGAAAGCCTATGGGCATATCGCACCACGGTTCGCACGCCGACCGGCCATACGCCCTACTCCTTGGTATATGACTGTGAAGCCATATTGCCGTTGGAGATTCAGATACCTTCCCTCCGCGTTGCCTTGGCAACGGGGATGACGGTGGAAGACAATCACCGACAACGACTCGCCGAGCTCGAGGCGTTGGACGACAAACGGCTGGAAGCTCAACAGCACATTGAGTTCTACCAAGCCCGGATGGCCAAGGCTTTCGACAAGAAAGTCAAACGCCAAACCTTCAAGGAAGGAGAGCTGGTGTTGGCCGTCCGCCGGCCAATGATTCTCACCTCTAAGAAGAAAGGCAAATTCCAATCCAAATGGGAAGGGCCGTTCGTAATAGAAACAGTCTATTCGAATGGCGCCTACCGCCTCATCAAGCCCAACGGCGACAAGATCATGATGCCCATCAACGGCAAATACTTGAAGAAGTACTATCCTTAGTTCTTCTTCACCAACTCCCATAAGTGCAAGAGCCTAAACTGGCCCTCGAACCCTCCAACTGGTATACGAGGCTAAATTGTCCCTACTCTATCCGTTATGGCGAAAGCCTCTGGTGGAATTCATTTCGCCTATCCTCTCCAACGAGATGGCGGAACCACTAAGTCGTTCATATCACGACAAACCAATTCATTTCGACTGGCGAATCCACCAAAGTCGTTCATACCGCGACAAACCGAACCAACTCGCCAATCCTCTTCCAAAGGATGGCGGGTCCCCAAAGTCATTCCAATCACGGCATTCCATGTCACGTTAACATTAAACCTCTGACACAATCTACTTACCAATCCTCTTCATAAGAATGGTAGGTCCCTCACAGTCGCTCCAATCGTGACAAAACCCCATCAGGTTAATGATCACCTCTGATGATTGGCGCCGTTATTCCGACGAATAACATAGCCTAAGTAATAACCTACCACGCGACGTGTTATTACTTCTGTCAATAGTCACACTCCTACGTCCCTGAACTATCTGGCCTATTCCAGCTATCCTAACATTCCCTTAGGATAACTGATGGGTAGTGGCCTACCACGTGAGGGCCCCTACAACAATCGAACGTCATATTCCTACATCCCTGACGATTCGATTATCATCTGTCGCCGCCTATTCAGACGACGACAACTGTCAAGAGCAGGTTGGCAAATGACATCTCTGCCGATTCCTCAAGCGACAGCTTGCCGAATGGCAAGTCGAAGTTGAGATTTTCAGTCGGCCGCAGGAGCGAACGACTGTTCTCTGCTGCAAGCCGAGTGTTACTCTCTTGATCCCACTGGAGCTGCAACGCGAAAATCGAAGTCAACCCGATCCCACGCCGTAAGCAACCGAGAGCAGAACAAGGGTCCAAAATGACTAAATTCGGAACAGAATGGTCAGAAGCTCACCAAATTCAACTCGAGGTTCCAAGCAACACACAAAGAAAGAAATGGAGGGAGACCATCCATGCAAAACAAAGACAGGCAAAACAAGCCAAAGGGCCACGACGGACCGAAATTTACAAGAGTTTTCAGTTTAGTTGTGATGCCCAGGGCACCGATTAAGTTGACAAAATTACATAAGCAAAACAGGCATTACAGGAATTTTAGAAGGCTAAAAGAGCCGATCTTGGCTTTGAGCGCAGCCCGCTCCGCCGCACGCCGGGTCCTCGCCTTCTCCTTCCGTTCCTGCTGCCGCCTAGCCAGGTCCGCCTTGCGTTCCTCTTCCTCCTGGCGAAGGAACTCCAGCGCCCTCTCCACCTCCCTGGCAGCCTCGCCGAGCTCCCCCGCCTTGCGCGAACGCTCCTGCAGCTTCGCCTCGCCGCGGAGAGTGCCGGCGTCCTCGAAGAAAGCCCGGTCCATGTAAGCGTCCATCCGGTCCAGTACCGTTCGGTGTCGCTTTCGTAGGCGTCTGAGCTCAGCCTCCTTCGTCTGGATCCGCTTCGCCCGCTCGTTACGCTCTAGCAGGAGGTGCAGTGGGAGAGGCGGTGACTCGTGGGAGAGGTCTTCATGAGCCAATTCCTCGAGGCGGTACATCCACCCCTCCACGAGCTCAAGCTCTCGCTCACATCGCTGTGTGAGCGAGTCATCGCCCGCACGGCGAATCGCCTCCAGACGCGCCTCTACGAGGGGGAGCGAGTCGTAGTATCGTTCACCGCCCATGCTGACAGAGAGGGCGCACCCGTGCACCAAATCCACCAACTCCTGGAGCGGCATAAAAGCAGGGTGAGCCACGGGGTCCGGAATAGGATATCCCTGGACCGGGCTCACCGGGGTAGCAGACGGAGCGCCGACATCCACGACGGTGGCGGAGGAGCCGACACCTTCGGCATCGCTATGATCGGAAGAGGAAGCCATGGGGAAGAGAAGTTTTCTTTTCTTTTCTGACGAATTTCTCTCAAAGCAGTCAGAACTCTCCTAAAGAAGGACGAGTGCGGAGGTATATCTCAAAAATCGAACGGCTGAGATTCGTCGCCTCAAGTCATCAAGCAGTCCGAACGCCCCACGACGCTTCGAACTCAACGCCATTAAAGGCTACTCTCGACACACCGAACCGACCAATCGGATTGAACAAGAGGCGAAACGTTCAGTCGCTTTACCAATAAATGAGCATTAATGAGTTCGCAGAGCCTTAGTTGGCAAGCGCTTGGGTCTACCGACCGACACGTGGCGTGAGTTTCGCCCGCAGTTGGATCTCCGACAGTTAGACAAACTCGCCACAATCCGAGTCTCGACCGCGTTCTAAATTCGCCAACGACGTCGACACGAATCCGCCAGGATTCGCCCATGGTTTGAATTCGCCGAAGGATAAAGTTAACCTTCAAACGAACTCTCCGACGGTTCAGTACGTCTCTCCCAGCGAATTCGCCATCCTCTGGGCTGAGCCATACTCAAGCTGAGTTTTCGCCCAAGTGTTGCAACCTGAAACCGCTGATATATTAAAGGGGTTATATCCAAAAGGAACACGACGAGGAAGAAGACAAACCGCATCAAATGCTTCTAGACAGTACATTTGAACAAAGTTATGTTTTTGCAAATCACGCAAGTCATAATATAACGTTCGAAGAAGCAAAACATGCACCCAGTATTTAAGATAATACATTTGAACAGGTCATGACTTCACGAGTCATGGCATAGTTTCAAAATTAAGCAAGACAAATAAACAAAGTGTCTTAGGCACGAATACATGGTGGGGATCTCAATCAAACACACTGAAAGTGGAAATCTCTGCCTTGGCCAATGCCACCCGTCTCGCGTGGTCCCCTCGAGCCTTGTCCTCGGCCGCTTTCCTAATCCGCTCCTCGGAGCTCGACTTAGCGACAGCGTCTTGTTCCCGCAACACCAAGAGGCGCTGAGTTGCCGCTGCAGCCTTCTCACGGGCAATGACGACGTCGGTCTGGAGCTTCTCCAACCTCGCCTCCACATGTCCCAGTTCGGTTCACAGGCGAGCTATCGTGTGATTAAGGTCGATGACTTCCTCCTCTGACGAGCGATGGTGATCCACCCAGAAATTGGCGGTGTACTCCGAATCAGCGATCTCTTTGGAACGGATCTCCTGTTCATGGGCCTCCCTACGTTTGATGAAAGCCAGGCAAGACTCCATATAAACTTCGGGGCCTTCCCGCAGCAATGCCTCTAGTCCTGTCATACGCGACTCCAGAAGACGTAGTTCTCGCATACAACGGGTGAAAAGCCGATTTTCGCCCGATCGTCGAATGTCTACCGCACGGTCCAGGAGAGATTGCCTGAAACTGGCAAAACTACCCAAGCCGAGATCGACAAGAGAAATTACCTGTCTCACGGCGTTCTCGAACTCCTCGACGCGGGCCTGCCAAGACGAGGAGCCAGGGGGAGTAGGTTTTTGACCAGGGGCGAGCGCCGCAATTAGGGGAACCTCGAGACAAGGTTCCATTCCTGGTTGCGGAGCAGAACCCTGGGCAGGAGGAGCCTCCGGGCTCTCGGGCTCATCATCGGATATCAAGATAGGTTCCGCCCCGTGCTCCTCAGGAAGCGGTGCATCATCGTGGGCTGAGAAGCACAGTGAGGGCATGGAGGAGGGATCTAAGCAAGAGATACCTATCCATGTCTAAACAGGATTTGAACTGGGAACATACCTTCGGCAGCGGCTGCTACGGCCGCACCCGAGGAAGATGCCTCCTTCCTCTTCTTGGAAGTAACCCTCTTCGTCTTCGGTGCCATTTGGGAGACACAAGGTAATCAGGATCTCTTCTGAGAGGAACGATGAGAAAGCCTTGGTTTTTCTTGACGAAGGGAAAAGGTACTAAAATACCCGATCCTAGGAGGTTATGTGCGGTTCGATTGGACCCTTCAGTCCCGAACAGTTAAGGAGGAAGCCGAATATCCCGCATCCCGTATGAGCGGTTGAGATTTGACGGTTTCGGGGCATGATCTCTAACCGACGGCCCGGATCGGGCGTGAAGGACGAAGAGACCCATCGCACCACAATTAAGGCAAGACGACGCACCCACGTCTCTGTGACTGACGTGCACGTGGGCGGACACACGATCCGCTAAAAGCGGAGTCCACCTGTATCTGGAATCGCCGCTAACAGAACAACTGCGAATTCATCAATTTGTAAGATTCGCCAGCAGACGAAACGGGCCTGTAGCTGGAATCTGCCAAGGGAAATTTCCCTCAACTTAACATCAACTAGTGCAGTAAAATATCTATACTAAATATAGTATGCACACAAGCCGTGATTGCCAGAAGCAAAAGGATAATTTCATTCATGAAAAAGAAGTCCTGTTACAGCAAAAAAATTAAAGGCGAATTACAAGGATTTCAACCGTAGTTCCGCCTCACGAACTTTTTCAGCATGGCGGAGCTCAAGCCTCCTTAAGACCTCTCGGCGAATCTCTTCCTCAGTGCACGAGATCAAGTCCTGAATGGCCACCTTGACATCCTTGAGGGCTCGATCCTTCTCCCCAACAGAGTCAGTGGTCAATTTCCGACGAGACTCAACACCCTCCAACTCCTTTGCCACCTGATCAAGGGCCTCCCCTTGAACAGCCAGAGAGGCCTGCGCGTCAGCTATGACCTATTTCAGCCTCTCCACTTCAAAGGAAAGTCGGGAGAACCGGCTATCAACCGTCTCTTGCTCGCGAGCCACCCGCGCATCCTCGGCTTTGGCCTGCTCAAGCTCCGCTGACAACTTTAACTACAGCGTCAGATTCTCGTTCAGGCGGTGATCCCGATCTGCCAGGGTTACTCGAACTTCGCGAGAGGCGAGATCAAAGAGGTTGGAACTCTCCGCACGAGCAGTGAGCAGCTGCTGAACCGCCACCTCCACTTCGTTCAGGCGCTGAAAGTAGGGCCTCGCCGCAATGGTGCCGAGCCTCTTACGCAAGAAGGACGCGTCGTCCTCGAGAACTTCTTTGAATTCCTCGAAGGGACAATTCCCCTCCAAGACCTACCGAGTGTAGTGGGCCAGAGTGTCTTCGAAGTTGGCCACAGCTCGCGCCACCTGCCTCTTTCGCCAGCATTCCATAGGAGAGAGAGAGGCATCCTCGACAGAGGATGAAGCCACGATCGGAGTACTAGTGGTCACGATCGCAGAAGCGGCGACTGGCGCTCCCAGAACCGGAACGACCGCTGGCGCTGCCACGATGGCAGTGGCAGAATCACAGGTCACCGCCGGCGAGGAAGTGACCATCAGCCCAACAGGAAATCCCCCCTGAGCTGAAAACTCTTGCACCGAACGTTCACCCTCGACCATTGCTCCCTCGGAGGTGGGGGTCCCCCCTCGTTGATCCGCAGGGACCACTACCTCCTCTTCGCTTGATAACGCCTCATGAATGGAGGCATCATCGTCCGTCTCGGATTCGCCCGAATGACCCTCCCAAGTGGGAGGATCCTCCTTGCCAGTAGCTTCGTGAGAGGGGCCAGCTGCAGATATAAGGAAAATAATGACAATTAATACCCCCTTGGCCTAGAAGGGTCAGCAGCAATGAAACTCACGCTTACCTAGACCCTCTGGTTCCCTTTCATCTCCATTCCCCTCCTCTTCGTCAGAAGGAATGGGGATTACTTTCTCGGCCACACCTGCATGAATTCAATGTGAGCAGTCAGAAAATACGAACCTGGCTTCTTACACAAGGGCGTTGCGCCGAAAGATTACCTCTTGGTGCGGGTGCAGGAGTCGTCGAGACCCCCGCCTGCGACTCCACACCGGAGGAAGGAAGCGTGTCCTTAGAAATCACCGGAGCCGCCTGCGGTATGGCAGAAGGAGTAGATTGAACAACTTCCGCCCCAGAGACAGTACCGGCCCGACCAGCCGCCGCTCTGGTGGTCACCATAGTCTCCTCACCACGAGCCCTCTTGGCCACTTCCGCTCTAGAGCTCTCCGCCGCTTCTCGCTGCCGTTTCGAGAGCAACGAACTACTCGGAGATAAAAGAGGCGCCCCCATGCGCCCAGCAATCGCACTCCGGGCTTGCTCCAGACGCTTGCTCGCCCGGGTCAACTCAACATGTTCCCTCTGCTCGCCTTGGGAGTCTAGAGGGAGACTGAGAAGCGGAGCTCACGCTTTAGGAACCTCGGATTCATCTGTGCCCGCGCCCTCACCCTCAGAACCTCCTGCAGGGCCTTTCATGAACAGCTCCCTAGCCGTTGCACGGCCCCTCCGCCTCGAAGGTCGATGAGCTCCTCTTGGACGACGTCCGCGCTCCGCCAGGCACGAGCTCTGAAACCAAAAGTCAACAGGATTGGCACTGGCGCCCCGATACCACCGACAATATGAGATCATATGGTGCAAGTCGCGATCCTTCGCGGGTAACTCAAAGCGGCCATCGGTGCCACCAGCATGAGTCCAGAACCATCCCCGAGCTCCGTCCACCAGCCCTCCTTCAAAGCGCAGATGGGGATTGGCGTTGCCCACGTACAATTGATCGTACCCAAACTGGCGGGCAAACCTGCAGGGGACATATGGCTCGAGATAGCATGTGGAGCCCATTCTTAAGACGTGGTACCCCGGCCGGATGTTTACCAACCACCGAAAGGCACCGCGAGGGAGGGTTTGTTTTCGTCAAAAGTTGGTTTCACTGTGGAATTCATTATATCTTCGGTCGATTACAACAAATTCAAAAGAGGTAGCCTTTTTATAAGACTCCTTTTACACAACAAAAATGAAGATTACAACTTTTTAGAAACAAACGCAGGATCGTTGTTTGGATCACTGCTTGCGTGGGATCTTTGCCTGTGCCGAGGGCGCGTTAGCCCGTGGACCACCGATTCACAGATTCTGATTGAATCGTGAAGGTTGTTTTGGGATCCTTCCTTCGTTTATCGAAGTATGGATTTGAAGCGAATATCTTATCGATGTAAGATGTTCATTCTTCTAAAGATCAAGTCAAAGCTTAATCTCTAGGAATGGCCAAAAGCTTCTTGAGGATGTTTGTGAAGAACGAAGACTCTCTCTCTTGCTCCAATCTGCTCTCTTGGGATCCCCTTTGATCTTCTCTGTTGGAATCCCCTTTATTTCGTGTCTAGAGGGGTATTTATAGCCTCTTTGGACGATAACTGAAGAAAATAACTGATCAGCAACTCTTCCTTTGGGCGCGGCATCTAGAGGTGTCGCGGTTGAAGAAGTTTCCGCGACAGTTGTCTCTGTCGCGGCTGTTGGCGCGGCTGTCGTCTCTGTCGCGGCTGTTGGCGCGGCAGTATAGGCTGCCGCGGCCAAAGAGGCGGTTACCAGCACGTTTTCATCGTGCTTGAAACCGCTCTCCCACGATCTTTAACCACTTTTTACGTGGTTTTAACTGTTTGTCCACGTCAGCACACGTTCTATTTCTGATATGTCGCCACGTGGATTTCAAAAACTATCACATAACTGCCTCGTAACCGCCACAGAACCCCTCTATAATAGCCGCGGCACTGTTGGCTGCCGCGCTTTGGCCGCGGCACTATGTCCTGCCGCGCCTTTGCCGCGGCAGCATGTCTTGCAGCGCCTTGGCCGCGGCAGCATGTCCTGCCGCGCCAACATGTGTTGTTTGATGACATGTAAATTGTCTTTCCATGTCATTTTGAGTGGTATTTGGATATCTTTGAGCATTTTTTGACGCCTACAGATACCCCCTCCAAAGTATCTCAGACTCAGCATTTTCAGAGAGGAGTCTGGGACACTTTGGATATGATAAGCTTTCCTTGCAATTTCTCCATTGCTTTGTTGAGGAAGTTGCATAGGATGGTCTGTGAATGGCTTCAATTCTTGACTTCTCCATCTTCTAGTCTATTCAGCGCTTTGTAGAATAGCTAAGATTCCTCCGGTGCTGCGTTTATCGCGTGGCCGTTATCGAAGTCTTGAATTAGAACTGCCATCGAAGAATTGGAGAAACAGTTTATACTCATATACTCTATTGGAGTGTTCAGGAAATAGTTTAATCTCATATACCCGTTGGGAGGTAGCCAGGTTATTCTTGAGAATATTCAAAGTGATATTCTCCAGAAACTTCCTGTTGAGGGTAGGGAACAGTTTAGACTCGTGTACCTATTGGAGTATTCTGGTCTCTTTTTTGTTGGTAGAGATAAACCCAGATGATGGAGAGGAAGAATTTTATATTCTATCTCCTGGTCTCTCTTTTTGTTGGTAGAGATGAACCTAGAATCGGAGAGGAAGAATTTTATATTCTATCTCCTGGTCTCTTTTTTGTTGGTAGAGATAAACCCAAAATCGAAGAGGAAGAATTTTATATTCTATCTCCTGGTCTCTTGTTTGTTGGTAGAGATAAACCCAGAATCGGAGAGGAAGAATTTTATATTCTATCTCCTGATGCAAAAGAAACTCGAGGTGGGATCTCCACTTAGAGAATCTGGATTGGTTTGAATAATCCTAACTGTTGTAAGGTTTGATTATTCAATTTGTGGACCTCTCGTCCATGGGAGGAATCGAGAGGGAATTTTGGTTGTGGTCCTAACTGTAGTAAGGTTTGACCAAATGGGAGTTTTGAGACGATCCTAACTGTTTAAAGGTTTGACCGCTCAATTTGTGGACCTCTCGTTCATGGAAGGAATCGAGAGGGGATTTTGGCTTTGGTCCTAACTGTTTAAAGGTTTGACCAAGTAGGAGTTTTGAGACGATCCTAACTGTTTAAAGGTTTGACCGCTCAATTTGTGGACCTCTCGTTCATGGAACGAATCGAGAGGGAATTTTTGGCTTTGGTCCTAACTGTTTAAAGGTTTGACCAAATGGGAGCAGTGGGAGTACAAATCATAACGGGAGTGTGGACTCGATCAAATCACAGTGGGAGTGCTGACTCATACCAATCACTCGGTGGATTTTTCGGTGTCAAGTGATAAAGACTTAACACGAAGGAGTTTGACAATTCGTCAAGGATCGACCGATCAAAATTCTAAGCATTATATCCGGACTCTAACCATGAAAGTGTTGAGTGCATGAATATAGCGGAAGTTTGAATGGAAAGAATTTTGGTGGCCCCACCTTCAATTAATCTAATCGGTGGGGGATTCTGTGGTAGGAGACTATGAGTCGTCACACACCAATGAGAGTTTTGTGAGGGCAAATCGATCTAATGAAGTGATCGAATCTCATCTCAGTAAAAGAATGTTCGGAAATCATAAGAGAAGTTAAGTGTTTATCATTTTATTCATAATAATCGGGTTATCCCTAAGAATATTATGCTTAACATTCTTCCGGGAACTTCCCGTCATATGAATTATCGACCCCCAGCTTTCTTTGCAAAACTAGGTATAATGAGGAATATGTTATCCTCAGTCGCATGTTTGGGTTATCCTTAAGAATACAAGATTCTCTAGGAACTTCCCATTACATAAATCATCCACCCCCAGCTTCCTTTGTGAGGCCGGGTTTAACATTGTATTTAGTTGGATGACCGAGAAGCAGTTTATACTCGTATACTCTTTGGAGTGCATGAAGAAGCAGTTTATACTCGTATACTCTTCGGAGTTCATAGAGAAGCAG
>BQKN01057643.1:0-16173 GCA_022839385.1 Asparagus kiusianus | reverse complement strand
AATCGACCGATTTCTGCCAAGATTAGTAGAAAACGGTCGATTTTGCTCATTTTTTAAAAATAGGTCGATTTTACCTATTAAGTTTTAAAAACGGTTCATTTTGAAAAAAAATTTGAAAAATTAACATATTAGACTAGTTTGATTCATATTGGAGAAGACTCCAAATTATGTGAAAGTTTTATCATATATATTTCATGACGTGTTGATCAAGATGTACGGTGTCGATCATGAATTTGGTGATATATATATATATATATATATATATATATATATATATATATATCATACTCTCTTTAAAAGTAATAGTTTGGGAATAACTTTCTCTAGACAAAAAAATATCCTTTGACTTTTGATTAATACATTATTATCCTCTTATATTTAATATATTTAATTAGAATAATTAATATAAATTTTGTGCCATTTACACGAGATCGAATTATGAAATGAAAATTTTAAACTAATCTTACACATGCCCGACATATGTACCCATAATTTATTTGAAAGTATAATCCTTAGTTAAAACCCCATAATCAAACAAGTTTCTATCCTAAGAAATAGTCTTACATTACGTGTGCTAGTTATGTATGCTAACTTTATGTGTACACCCTTCTCCTAATTGAATTCTATTAGATAAATAATTAGTTATAAAAAATTCATCTAAGCTCTAAATTTTTATTAAATTAAAAGCTAATCGATCTAGTTTGCTATAATATCATCCTCGCTCATGTTAGTCCACAATTACCAATAAAAAGGGATGAAGTTTCTATCTAGCCACCCTATCTTTTTTATTTATAAATTAGAAATTAATTCAAATTTAATTAGATAATTCAAGTTTAGTTGTTAAGAGATTTACTTTTTACTACAATGGGTATCTAGGTTATTTCATATTTTGAAGAAACAATGTCGATGAGATTTGCCAAGAAAAGTGTAAAGATTGGGGGTGTTTGTGAGAAATCACCTATTTTAGGGGGTGAAATCAAAATTTCAAAGTTGAGAGAGGTTATTACAACATCCTAAAACTAAGGGGATTCCTTTGAATTAAAATAGTTAAAGGGGTTTTCTAAGCACCATAAAGAGTTCAGTATCCTTCTCCTGCTTGGAAGATTTTATTAACCGCAGTAAGTATTTAGGTCATTTCACATTTTAAAGTTCTTTGCAAGAAAAGTGTGAAGGTCAGGAAATATTATTGCAATATATTTTATGGTAAAGATAAACTATTTTGCAACCAAGTTATAGTAAATAAATAAACCAAAAAAAGCAATCAAATTATTTGATCACGTGTAAAGCACGTGCATTCCCACCTTGTGTGTGTAGACAGAGAGAGTACTAAATATGAGATACGCCTTAACAGATGAATTAGCAGGAGACAAGAGTGGGGGAGGAGTGTGTGTGCGCACCCCCTAAACATAAGCTTCCCGCTCTTTTAGCAAAATAGAAAAACTACTAAGAGACAACAATATTGAGATCCACTTGCTCTGATGTGTCTAACAGGATAGGTCTCACCACTAATTTACCTTTTGTATCTCATTTCGTAAAATGAGCTGCCACCCGACCCATTTTTCCATGTGCGTGTGTGTGCGCAAGTGAATGTGTGTGTGTATATATGAATGTGAACAATGTTTATTGTATATGTGAATATGCATAATCTGCATACATATAGATGTGTTAGCTTTATAAGGATGATGACAATGATACTTCTAGGAGATAAATGTGTTAGCTTTATAAGGATGATGACAATGATACTTCTAGGAGATAAATGTGTTAGCTTTATAAGGATGATGACAATGATACTTCTAGGAGATACACACTACTTCCAATTCTCTATTTCATTAATCCAAATAACCAGATAAAGAAAGTTAGTGTCAGGAAAACTAGACAAAGTGTTTTACTTTTTTTAACATGCAACAATCATTATAAAGACTTGAAATGTTTAGGAAAACTAGACAATGATACTTCTAGGAGACACTACTTCCAATTCTCTATTTCATTAATCCAAATAATCAGATAAAGAAAGTTAGTGTCAGGAAAACTATACAAAGTGTTTTACTTTTTTTAAACATGAAACAATCATTATAAAGACTTGAAATGTTTAGGGAGAAAGGAATGGTTATGCTTTTATGGCTGCTTGAAGCATAAAACCTAAAGAAATATAAGAATTGAAGGCATGAGGGTACTTAAAGAGCACCATTAGTTGATAACATACCTTCAATAAAGCCATCCAGCAAGCTACCTCAAGTGCCTGAGCAGCTTCATCAATTATTACCAAATCAAAAGTACTCGTGTCCAATTTGTGAGAAAATGCACCAGTCAGAGTTGTTAAAATTACATCCGCATTCTTCATAACATCCTTGACCGCAAGCTGCTGCCTTTTCCTTTCTTCTTTGGAAAGTAGCCTAAGTTCTTTTCTTATGTCCCTCTTCGCCCCTCTATCTTTGGTTTTTAGTAGCTTTGCATTTAGAACCTGAGGATATGACGTGGCAAACAATTAAAACAAAACCGCAGTGAGCAAAAGGCAGGAGGGACACAACCTCCACAGAAAACCTAAAAAACTCTGTATAGCAGTACCAAACCTTAAAACTTAAAGAGCACAATAATAGTACAAATATTCATGCTTATACGAAACAAACAAAGAAAGCAGTCTTTTATTATCACGTTAGCTTCGGAGATGAATATAGTTACCTTCATTTCCTTGCGGATATCACTGGCCAACGAACTGTTATCACCCCGCAAAATCTAAAGAAATATACATATAGAAGCATAAGCGAGTAAGAAATCCAGTATTTTATTCTAAAAAAAGAGAAATAAGAGGATATAGAAGCTTTGGAACAAAATTTAGAAATAAAAACATGAGAGAACTGAAAGTAAATTAAAAGATTTTTTTTATCATTCAACAATGGTCAGCTATAGCAAAGAGGACTTTGGAATCGTGCATTAAATGCCAACAATGGTAGGAGAGTCGGTTGGAGGGAAGGAGACGCAAAGAGTGGGGCTCAGCGGACAGAGAATGATAAAGAGAAAGGGCGTGAGAAATCCTGGTTGAACCCTAGTCGAATTGGTTGGGGAGTTAACATTCTAATTCAATCGGGTAGACCAGTTGGGTTAACTATGTACCCCAACACCTAACTGGGGGCATCAAAACTAACGTCCTGCAGCCTGGGAGTCATTTCTGACAAAGCAATACCTAGGTTAGATATGCCATAATCATACTGAAAAGACCAGTGACCACTATGGCTAGCCTTTAATTCACAATGTCATACTTTATACATAAGAACTAAATTTTATTTTTAACAGTTCATAACATAATTTCTATCTTATATGTTGTGTGAAGCATTGATAAAAGACACGTAGAAAATATTTAGATGAAAAAGCATATCTTTACTTCAAACAAATTGCCTCTTACACAGTTTAATATGAATTTTATATTTCTTTCATTGTGTGCATTTATTTCATTGTAGTACTGAATCTCAAATCAAAGCTGTTGGAATGTGCATTTAGCACATACACATTTCTATATACAAACTGTAAATAAAGGGGGAAGAGATTACAGTACCTGTGCATCAAGCGTGCTCTCTAATACTTGAGGCAGCAAACGTGCAGGGTGCCCCAACCTCAGAAGCTTGACTCTGAAGGGGAAAAAATAAGTAGTGAAAAAATAATACATTGATTATCTTTACAATTAAGTGTAATAGGGCTCAAAAGTATCCATAATAATATTTCCATCAAACCACTTAGATGATTTATTTCCATTTAGTTATGAAATAGCCTCCTTCATGATATACGATAGCATGTTTTAAAAAATTACCACAATAAAAAAGAAAACCTTCACCATGCTCTTCCATCAGCATAAACATTGAGAACAAAGTTTTAGTTTGTAAATATTTTAATACAACGTGAGAACAAAAAAATGAAATGAAAGGAAATTAAGAATATAATAATTCAAGAAACTTTTGAGGAATGCTAGATGATTAAAAATACAAAAATTCAAGTAAAATCTATTGCCTGTCTAGGAGCATCTATACAGTCAGAGAGGTGGATGTTCCACTCATTTCTGTCTCTGTTCTGCTTTTTGCAATTCATTTATAGTTGAGAAGATTCATTCTCCTGATAAGAACTTTGCATGCCAAATTAGGATATCAATAACGGAAGAAAGCAACAATGGACAACGATGAACTTATTCCATTGAAATTACTTATAGTTTTATTCTCCAAAGAAAAGGACTGTGGTGGTAAGCATAATATATGACCTTTTTTCTTGAGGTATGTATATGATATAACCCATATTGCATAGATACAGGTGCGGGTGTAGACACAAACACACATGGATGTGGATTCGGGACACGACAAATTTGTAAAAGGTAGGATACAAGGACATGGCTATATACATACTAGGTTTTATACACGTGCAATGCACATGGTTAAATACCATGATTAAGTATTTTTGACTAATTTTCTAATTAAAATTTGTTCCTCAGTTCCACTTTAATAGTTTATGCTCACTTTTGTCTCTAAACTTTAATATTACGATTATTTATTTTCTTTGATGTTTGTTTAAATGGGCTACACCCAATTTAAATTTTCATGTCGATATTTAAATTGATAGAAAACAAATATAATTTAAAGCTAATTTGAACTTTCATATTATTTTGACTAACATGAAACCAAGCTTTACTTGAGAAAGTATAGTGTTGCAAAAGTGAAAAATATTAAAACAGTCATACAGGGAAGGTGAATATTTAAAACCAATAAGGCAAAATAATTGGTTAAAAGTATGCTAAAACGATACAAAAGAGAATATGAAGTTTGTTTCTATTCATTGATAGACTTCATAAAAAATTATAAATTAAAGATTAATAATAACTCTAGTGTACTTTCATATGATAAAAGCATCTGCACAAGCATATAAAAGTACTAAAAAAACTCATGAAACTCTCTTCTAAAGATTCTTAAATTCACTCAAAATAATTAAACTATTCTATTAAATATTTAGAGAATATTTTTTTATTCCTTCTGTTTTATTTTTTATTGAGTTAAGATCAATCCTTCCTCACATTTATCTTTTTCCTGGGCAATTCTAGATTAATGTCTTCATCATCTATTCGATTGTGACATCAGGCTAGAGTTGTATTTTTTTAATATTGTTACTTTTCTTGGGCTCGTTAATCTTTTATCTTGTCGTTTAGCTTCATAAAGAAGTTAAATGTTTTTCTGATGTTCAACACAAACTTCTTGAAATACAGACTTTGATTTTTTTATTTCAATGAGAATAAATATTAATTTCATATATATTAAATTCTTTGTGCTCCTGATTTATTACTTAAATAATATTAGGAGCTATCTCTTTTTTCTCTACAATGAATTCTTATGATCTGCATCCAATAAGAGTTTTTGTTATGTCAATAATATTACATTTGCTCTATCACTGTCATTTTTCACAAAGATCTAAACTAAATACCTATATTTTTTATTACCAATTTGTTTTATATTATAATATTAATATTTAATTTTTTTAGTATTTGAAGAACAAAGTATGAAATTTATGAATGCTCACTAATTTTTCTTATATCTTCCATGGAGAACTCTTCTTTGATTGGGATAAAGTTATTAAATTATTCTTCAATGTAACGCAGTTGGTGCTTTTTTAATAGACATGTCTTATGTTAATGCCAATTCAAATGGTTCATGGACGTTTTTTAAATTTTAAATTTATTTCCGTCACTTTCCCATTTACAATAGAAATAGCTTAATTCTTTTGAAGGATATCTCTAAATATTCTGATAGTTTCTCCATACGTAATTTATTATATTCTTTTACCCTATAAATATAATTAACATCAGAGATTAATGTTTCTAAATTATAATCAATTAATGCTAAGCTATTATATTATAGTCTTTATCATTTTTATGAATTTAAACATCTATCAATTAATATTACTAATGTGTTTTGCTGCTCCAACTTATTACTAAAATTTTATGCAGTTGCTTTAATTTATATGGTGTCAATAATTTTTAAGCTATAATATTTTTTAAAATTTTTATTCCTTAACCGGATATTTTTAATCAATTCTTATTGTTTTTTCTTACCATTATCAACTTAGACTATCTTTAAATGCTGAAAAGGGATAGTAAACCCTAAATTAGAAATTAAATATATATATTTTTTAATGAAAGAATGCATAACAATTATACTTTTCTTTGCCAAGTTCTAAAATTTTAGCCCTTTTTGTGGTTTTGAACTTTGAAGGTGTGATTTGTAATTTTTAAAACTTTGATAGTATTTTTAAAAAATTATTTTTAAGTTTGATAGTTGTAACTTCTATATTTCACGTGTGGTGGTAATTTTTAAATTGCACGATATTTCTTCCAACTCTTAAATTTTGAGGCTGCATTTTGTAATTGTTAAAACTGTAGATTAATTTTTAAAATTTTTAAATTTTAGCGGTCTACCAATAGTTTCGAGATTTGATGTGTACTGATTATAAATTTTAAAAATTTAGAGTTTTTGGTGATTTTTAAATTTTGGAAGAGTTTTTTCTATAACTTTTGTAACTTTGAGGTTAATTTCGGTAAATTTTAAATTTTTAGGTGCATGAGAGTGATCTCTTGAATTCATCTTTTGTTATTTGCAAATTTTAAATTTTTAAGAATTTTAGGATTGTTTTTTATAATTTAAATTTTTGATGGTATTTTTATAATTTTTAGGATATTGAGGGTGTTAATTAAAAATTTTAAATTCTTCAGAGGCTGCTATTAATTTTTTATTTCATGTTTGTTGTTTTAAGTTTTGAAATGTCAGTAATTTTCTGATGCATTATGATAATTTTTTGAATTCATCTATATTGTTTGCAAGTTTTAAATTTTAGAATTTCAAATGCTTGTTTGTAACTTGAACTTTTGAGGGTTTTTCTATACTTTTTGAGATATTAAGATGTTAACCGTAAATTTTAAATTCTTCGCAAACTGCTGTTAGTTTCTTGATTTCATGTTTGTTGTTTTAAGTTTTTAGACATCGGGATAGTTTTTATAATTTTAAAATTTTCAGGATATTTTGTGCAAATTTAAAACTTTTTCGTTTTTTTGCAATACTTTATGTATTATAGTACATTAGCTACGTATGATTTCTTTATCTTAACAAACTAATACCATAAAGATGTTTTATATATTTTATTAATATTATTTTTTTAAATTGTTAAGCTATAGATAGTTCACGTAGGATTAGAATAGGATATAATTATGATTAAGATCAGTGTTATCGAGGCGCAAGACGCAATGCGGTTCGCAAAGGTCTCATATGCGCACCATGCGCAAGGCGCACAACGATGCGCACGCCTCACTGAATTGCGGCGCATAACTCAAACTAACATTTTCCAACATAAGACAAAAAGCATATAAGCAACATGTTTATAAATTGTAACATAAAAAAACGAAAAAATATAATTTCACATACTAAATCACGAAAGAGTCTTAATTAGCATGCATAACATAGAGAAGTTCATAAGTTTTCACAAATCACAATGCAAGATAATCTCCAACATAAGCAAAAGACTATAAAACAAAATAAGCAAGTAACAAATAAGAAATATGTATTTTTATTTAAAATTAATATATGTATTTTTAAGTAATAATTAAATGATTAACAAACATGACTGCTCATAATTTTCTAGTTAACATTCTTAATTGCTATTTACTAGTTAGTATAAAAAGATGGAGAATGAAGATAATAATTACATATTTACATGTTCATAATTTCTAGTTAGTATGCTAATTAGAAAAGGAAGCTATTGTTAGCAAACAAGTATACTAAATTACTAATTACTATTTCTTTTTTATAGGTTAAACATGAAAAGATGGAGAATGAATTAACAACTAGCAAGAAAGAGTTTATTACATGATGTAAATATGTTATGTAAATTATTTTAAAAAAATAGAAGAATGAGTCTATTACATGATGTAAGTGTCAAGCGCACATGAGGCGCGAGCGAGGCGCACGCGAGGTGCGTGCCTCATGTGTGTGCAGCGTCCCGCCTCTAGTGCGGGGCACAATTGCTCTAACCCGCAGCTTCCCGCGCCGGGGCCCGCCCGAGGCGCACGCCTCGATAACACTGATTAGGATAGATTAAGATATAAATAAAATATTTAAAATAGTGAAGGGTAATATTGACCATAGAAAGATTTTTTCGAACTCGTGCTTTTAAAGGGAGTATGATTTGAAACTAATAATTTACATGAAATCGATATAGTTTTTTTATTCAAATGTTATGAGAACTAGATTCCCTCTAACATTTTTATGTGTCTTTTATTGAGTAGATTATAAATTGAAAAATCGCTTGTTTTTGAACTAGATACCTAAATGACACTTTAAATCCATACGTATGAATTTGGTATGGGCTGAAATGAACCCGACCCAAATCCAATTAGTTGCATAAGTTTGAGGTAAAGTGGAAGATATATGTCCAAGAAATGTATTATGAGTGTTTCAAACTAAAACAAGTATTATATAATTAACTATATGTTTGAATAAATGTATCTATATATTCAAGAAGTGTCCAAGGAGTGTTGGACACGGACACATATACGGGCAGTGATGGACACGGATACAGGAGCCCCAATGAAGCTCTGGTAAGTATAACTAAGCAGACTTTGATGTAATGTACAGTTCTGAAAAGTTAGATTTCAGTTTCTGCAATCAAAGCAAGTAAATAGAAATAAATGATGTTATTCTTCTTTAAACTGATAAGTGAATACCTGTAAGGAAAAAGCCGCTCAACTATGTTGTCAACAGCAATATTTGAAGCAGCACATGCAAGTATCTTGGAACCACGTTTAATTTCTTGTAAGATAATTTCCACTACAGTTGTGGTTTTCCCCGTTCCAGGTGGCCCATGAAGCAAAAACACACTTCTAGACATGAGAGCCTTTGATATTGCATTTTTCTTCAAAAAAGAACAAGAACAAGAAGATCCGATAAGTACATGATGAGAGAACCACATACGGAAAGAATTTTCATAGTATATAGAAGTTTGCCCTATTCATTCCAAAGAAACACGCATTTTTCATTGACAGTTGCCTAAATGCTTTCTTCATAGTAAAGTAAAATAAGACCTTAGTAATGGTCACTGATGACTGAACAAGATGCCAAACTGTCTGACCAACTTCATTTCTTATCGATCTCCTATATGTCACATTAGTGCACTTGCGTTATAGTCTAACAAGTGACACACGTCATCCCCCTACAGTGACCCAGTTCTGCTTCTGATTAATGATGGCGTTCATGGTGGGTTTCAAATCTGGATTTATCAAGCTTACCAATCAAAAAGATAAAAGAACACTAACAATCAATTGATTTAATGATCTTCTTCGATGTATTCAGCTCTTGGTAACTAGCTTCTTACTACTTTTTTTTAAATGATGTCGAAGACTTGCATTATGGCTTTAGAATCAGGAGCTTTTAAATTTATTATCTACATAGATAGCTTATGATCATCTTTTTATAATAGTTATCTTTCCTAATGAATAATTTTCAATCAATGATAAAGATGAAATTTTTTATTATCACATCCTCAATTTTACATGTTTGCATCTTTGTCTCTTCTCTTTCCACAGACAACTAATAAATGCGTAATTATTGAAATTTTGAAATGACCTCAGAAAATGCCCCAACTGAACAATAATCCCTAATACCGATTCGCTCATGCCCTTCTGGGGCAACCCATTTTAAGTAGAATTACAGATCACAAGCAAAGCATATGGTGGAGCTACTACTGATGATCAACCTTTTATATGAAGATGTAATATATGCTACCACAGGCTTCAGAAATGGATGGCACAAGCAGCTTAACCTCTGGTTTATAGATTGAGAACTTATGAGAGAGAAAAAAGGTCCGAAGTTCTTGGGATCCTTGTTGTTCTTCTTCTTTGAACCAAGCTCCTGATATTCTGATGCAGCAGAAATATAATGTTTTGGCCAAGATTCTAAATATGATCTGATCAGTTTTTATCTGTTACTGTTGATTTATTTCTGTTTTAACCTTTTGCCTGTTGTTTGTCCCCCTGTTAGAGACTCTCCTATTGCCTCCATATCCAGAAGTCTGGGACCTACTTATGTCCATCTCTGAGGCACTATTGTCTAACTGTCTGAAAGCTTACTATCTGTGTCCATGCCTTTTATCTGTGTTGGGCACCCTACTATGTCTCCATCCCTGAGACTCATCTCCATGTTTGAGATCTGCCTATCTGCTTTTATGAGGCCAAACATATTCATGATCTGGATATTCAGAATCTCAGATTACAACAGTAAAGCCGAACAAGAAAATCTGTGGTGACAGAAGTTGTGATATTGTTGCCAATTAAGTTGCTGAGTGTTGAGGATTGGAATGAGATACCTACTTCGTGCAAACTATGAAGATTGACAAGATAGGTCACATATTACTAGAGTGATGCTTTCTGCTCTCTCTTGAGTATTAGAGTAGCTAGTATACTAATAAAGTTAGATAATTTTATTTTAGTCCCACAATGACAAATCTATATCTGCAGTCTAATTTCTTTCCTATAAATAATACCTTTCTCTCTCTCTGGGACAAATCTCTTTTTCCACCACAAGACAAATCAATCAAACCTACCAAGAAAAGTATAATACAAAAGAGCTTTACAATTAAACTCAAACAGTGTTGGAAGCATAATCATATTGATTAGGTTTGTGGAACTAAATTTACAGACAAGAAATTTTTCATAGGAAAAATTTTAAAATAGCATTACCAAATAAGATTCTGAATAAGTGGAAGAAAGAAATTGTTTAAAATAATAGGAAAGTAATAAAAACATGTGCAGGCATGGATGGCTGGATTGACAAGAAAAAACAAGAACCTGGGAATGGTCAAGACTCTTGTTGTAAGGAGTAAATTGCAAGGCCTTATTCAAAAAGGTAGGCGGTTTCTCCCCAAATAACACCGGAACCAAATCTGATGCAGGTCCCTTCTGCACCCCCTTACTCAGTTGAATTAAAGCATCCTTCATCCTGCGATATGTAACCTATGCGAAGTGTTCAGATATGTGTCTTAGTACAAGAAAAGTAATGTGCAAAAAAAGAAAGATGAAAAACACCAATGCAGATATACAAGCAAACACTTTCGTATTTATTTGTAAGTTTTTTTTCCCAGAACATGAGAATGGATCATGCAAGCATAAAGATTCAAAAAAGTTATACATGCTGGATTAAGTATGGCTATCAAATTAAAAGGCCTAGTTACATATCTTACATGGTTGTATGTCATTCACGCGACTACATTTCTTTATGACGAAATTCAATGTTCTAGTAAACAGAAAACATTAATGCAGCTAGAGTAAACTGACTCTTGCTTTTTATGTGCATATGAATCACTAAATCAACTGTTTTCACTTGTGAAGAATTCATGGTTCCCCTAATAAACATGGAACCACAAGTTAGCTAGATATTGGTACCCCATAAGGCCATAAAGGTAAATCATATATTTGCTTGCATACAATAAAGATAAAAGGCCACTTGGTATAGACTATAGAATATAGACTGGTTGCTCTTGCCTTCCTGAGCGCTTCTTTCAGACTCCAGTTACTAAGGGAGAAAAGATCTATAGTTAAGCAGCCCATTCTTCAAAAGACATCTCCAAACAACTAAAACTCTGTTAATAGGGTGACCTGTTTTGAGCAATCTGGCTTCATCAGCTGGTGATCTCTGTTGGAGCCTACTAGTATTCATCCTCAGTTTGAATAATGGCTAGTACATTGGTAATAATATGATAAAATACAATATCCATGCAGGGGAACAACAAATCCTTCAAAAGTAGATATAACAACACAACATGCCTATGTGCGTAATGATGTGCACGTGCTGTGTCTGCATATAGTAAACATTCGCCTACCAAACAGGACATTGTTCATGAAGAGCAGAAAGACCAACAAATAAAGCTTTCATAAGTTAAATCAAGTTCTTAAGTAGGTCATGAACTTAAAGAAAGAGAACTAAAATTCCAGGCCAACCAATAAGTTATGAACTTATGCTGGACCTCCCTCTGCTCACAAGGTGTTCAATCTATACTAAAATTTTTGTGATTAGGGCATGCCATCTAACACATAATTAGACAGCAACGGCAGATGCATGTGTACCTTGCGTCATTTTTACACTTCTGATCTTGATGTTAAATATCCAAGTATTATGAATCGATGATGATGGTATGATAGCCTTTCCACAGTAACAATAATGCATGCAGAGGTCCTCTGTGGTTGGAGTTAGAGCCAACAATATCTAGGGAAAAGATATATTTTTATGTATATGTTGTCATGTAAGGTTAACAGTGTCTATTCTAGCACTAGCCACTAAGTACTCACTCTCCCAGAAACCGGAAGAAGAATCATAAACCTTAGACGACATTGATTAGCCCACAAGAGAAAACCCTAGCCCCTAATTGTCTCAAGCAGGTTCAACCAGGTTGGATTAGTCCCATATCTACAACATGCATGGATCAAGTTAGAGACCCATCAAATATAACATGCTCCACTTCAAAGTGGGAAATGATGCTCAACTACGCTCATTTAATGCTCAACAACTGATTGATAGTCATGCAATCTGCTGGTTCAAGTAGTATTCAAAACAAAGTGCTAGCAGCTACTCACTATACCATATGGGAGCAAGCATAAGCTACTACTACCACAACTGGCAGAAGTATGCTTTTAACTTTTTAGCAATAGTCAAAAGAAACTGATGTCATGCTACTGAGTGCAATCGTCTAAGAAAATGAATAAAAAAGGAACCTACTGTTTGCTACAGCAGTACCTCATTTGCAACTTTCTCTAGGCGTAAAGGACTGTCTAAACCATCTTCAGGAATTTCATCAAAAGCAACCGTGATAGAAGAGTCCTGCTTATAAATAATGAATAGGTGTCATGCAGAAATCTGTCCTGCTTATAAATGATGAATAGGTGTCATTAACAAATCTAAACTTAACAGGAATTAGAAATCTAACGGTAATGAGCAAAGCATAATAATACCTTTAGTCGATAAACTACACCCTGTCCAAGAGAAGGAGAACCTGGATCTGCCTTGTTTGGCTTTAAAACAACCACATCATGAGGCCCAAACTGCAAGCAACATTTAAATATTTGAGTAAATTTCTAAGTTTAAGTTTTGATAAAATAGGCAAAGAATGGTGAGAGAGCATATTTGTGAAGTGCATGTACACCTTCATCTCCTAATCCTTTTCCCACTAACATCGGGTGGACTTCCAAGCACAAGGCAGAGGGCTCAATGAAAAGGCTACGAGTCCTAAGACTTATGATGGAAGTAAATTTGACACCGTCATCTAAGGCAGTACATGTTATACTTACATATTTATATCAAATTATCAATTTGCATTTGAAGCTGAGAATAAAAGATGCAAAAATGGACTGAAACAAACATTCAAAGAAGTACAAACAGTGTTGCTAATGCTTGTCACAAAAACAATCAATGATACAAATAATGGTATAACCCATAATAGAGCTTAATCAACAAACTTCTAAAAAAATCAGCATAAAGTGCTAAAATTTGTAAAAGAACAAGAACAATATTTCAAAAGCTTTTCCTGGTCAGTAGTAAACCAAGCATAAGGCGGGCATTCGGAACCTTCAAGAGTCACAAGCCCTTAAAGGTCCCTAATTATAATTGCTTCAACTAAGCTGATGATGATATGGTCCTTTTCGTAACTGTCTTGTATTTCATTGTTCACATGTGCCAAGCTAGGATAAAGGAGAATCCATGTCTAGCAGTACAAAAAACTTGGTTAGAATGCTATGAAAAGAATCCAAAAATAATAATTTCAGGGTTCTCCACCAATTAAGAGGAAACGGCCCTTTAAAATGGCTAAAGGGGGGAAAAGGATCTGCATAAATTGATCCCACATTCGGATATAAACTTCGCTACTGCTGTTAGTGCGGCTGTATGTGATGATTTCCATAAATTCTATGCACAAAATGTTGTATGAGATCCTTACTTGTTTGACAGTTTTAAACTTTATATCTAACCCAACAGTTTCTAGGTGCATTTCATCTAGACCCAGCAGCTTGCATTTTTTTTAATCTAAAAAATAGATATAATTAATCTTCATAAAAGCATTTTCTGCTACAAGTAAATGTTGTAGCAAAATGAGGTTATAAATGTGATTTACATATCTATTAAGCATTAGCATGTTTCATGGAAGTGATAACATGTATGCTAAGCAAATATCAGCAGCTTTACTTGTAATTCGTATACTATCCAGTTAAGTGAAAAACGATAATGCTACGCATTTGATGCACATTCTTTTTTTTTTTTTTTTTAATTCCATGATGAGACACAACAAGATAAGTATACTGTTATAGTTATCGCTGCAGCTCTAAAGTTTTAGCTCATGCGTTACGCATCTCATTTTGAATAATCGTACAGGAAAATAATCGCAACTTCTAACAAGATAACAAATAAGTTAAATATCAGAAGGAAAAAAAAAAGAAAGAAACCTTGTGCGCAGGAAGAACATCTCCTCTGTTAGGTTGGAACTCAAGAAGTGCTTTCCCCATTAATCCTGTCTAGTAATCCAAGCAAACAACAATAAATACAGTTTTTAAATAAAAAAACAATAGTTTAGTATTAAAAAAATTATAGAGACCTCTGCATTAGTGCATTTGAGATTGAGAACAGCTGATCCTTTCCTTTGAGAAACATCCAAGGTTCTTGATGAAGACGAACCAATCGATGCTGAGATTTCAGCTTCCTGAACAAAATTTAACTCTTTCAATTTTCCAATAAAGGAAACTATTTAAGCAACTGATGAAACCCTAACCTTCTCCAGATCAATCAAAGGCGACATCGACGAGACGAACTGTTCAACGGAGAGAGCTGAGGACTTAACTCCTCTTCCCGCCATTGGTGACGGCGGCGAACGGTGGAGACCGGCGGCGGAGGGGATAAGGAGAGATCGAGAGGAAGATGGAGAGGGAGAGGATTTCGGAATTAGATAATCGATAGCCCGATTCGAATTGAACCCGGGAACTTTATCGGGTCCGATTTGGATACTGCCATTCCCAAATCCGGAACCCGATAATAAACACCAGAATGATAAGGTTAATTTAAGAAAAAAAAAACCTGAACTTTGGGAGGTATTGCACTAAACACCTCAACCATTTTTATTAGACAATTATTACACATAACCCCGTGAACGTTTTTATTCCATGATATCTCACCTGAAAATTTCTTATTGATCCCCAAATTACCACCATATACTCTAAACATGTCATGTGACAAACACACAATGATCAAGATGAAAATTCCTTCTCAACCTCAAAAAAAATATCCTTTTATTAAAAAATACAAAAGGGTAGACTTTTTGGTACTAAGGGTCTTTTTTTTTTTTTTGCCATGTGCTTGATAGGTGACATGTTTAGATGATGGTGCCAAGTTGAGCGATTTAACGAAATTTTCAAGTGGTATTTACAAGAGTAAAAAAGTTTACAGGGTTAAGTGCAATATCTTCTAAACTTTAGGCTGATGGTTAGAGGAAGAAAAAGGTTATAGGACCACAACCCCCAAAGTTTGGTCGGCCATCTCAAATTAACCTAACTTTTATATAAATGTAAACTATTTATTCACGGTCATGTTTTATGTCTCAAGTGCATTCCCTTTTTTCCCCCTTCCAAACATAAGCTCATTGGATTCTGACTGCCTTCCCCAAAATAACCTTCAACTATTGTAAATATAACAAATTTATACATTTTTATCGTTTCATAGAGTTAATAAATCGGCAGCCTAAAAGCCTTCGTTCCTTTCATTTCCCCCTCCGTCGGTTAATAATTCCCTCTAGTAGCCACCTTCAGTTACGCTTCTCCTCCGGCAACGCCATCCCACTTTCTTAAATCCTCATCATCACTGCACCCTCTCTGCCATCATCTCCTCACTTCTCAAAATTTGGGCATCGGTTACGATCACGAACACCTAGCCGGCGACAAGTTCCATCCTTCATATTTCCAGTGCTTTGTCTGCCTGTAAGCTATTTCTACCTTCAAAAACTCGCTTTTTGCGGTTTTCATCTGTTGAATTTGGTAAAAAGAGAAGATTTTTAGCATGATATTGCTGATTATTGCTTGAATTTGCAAGTTATCCATATCTTCTCTTTCGATGCCAAGAACTCCTCAATCTC
>BQKN01057641.1:51639-115881 GCA_022839385.1 Asparagus kiusianus | reverse complement strand
TAAAAGAAGGATGATGAAATTACCACCTGGGAACTTTCTGAAATACATACAAGGATCGGCAGAAGTTCGTTTATAACCATTGCTTGTCATAAACGAATCAAATTTCTAGTACCATTGCCTTGGTGCTTGTTTAAGCCCATAAAGACTCTTCTTCAACTTGCAAACAAGTTTCTCATTGTTTATGGAAAATTTGTAGTAAGAAGAAATGAAGGAAAATTGATCTGTATTCCTTTAGTCTCAATTACAATTGGATTTTCTGATTACAAAAGAGAGGAGAATGATCTGAATTCTCCCCTTTGTTTAATTCTGGGTTATTCACGGTGGCGATGGAGTGCCTCCCTCGGATGCTTGCCTCGAGTTTGCTCTCCGTTGACGATCCGAACGTCTTGATTCACTGAAACGTGGTCTTCTCCTCACGATTTGACGTTGTGGAGAACTCTGAACGAGTTTGAAACTTTATGAAAGATTTGATTGATCTTAACTGTAACTGGTTAGACAAGCCAAAGATCTCTTCTTTGCTCCCAAGGAGAAGGATCCAAAAGCCAGCCCTAAACTAAGCTGATTTCTTAGTTATTTATAGGGGATTAAGGGGTGTAACCGCCCCCTTAATTCACTCCTAAGTAGGGCAAAATGGGATGTAACCGCCCCTTAAATCACTCCTGAGTGGAGTTGTGATCCCCTCAGATCGTGAGAAACGGTTTTGAAACCGTTTAGCTCGTGTTTGAATGAGTCAAACACAAAATCCACGTTCTGATGTGAATTCTGCGTTCAAACACGGTGTCTGGAAGTTCGTCTGTAGCGTCTGGAAGCTACGTTTGGCAGTTTGGAAGCTTCATTTGGCAGCGGATGAAAGCTGTATTTGGCAGTTTGGAAGCTGCGTTCGACAGCGGATGGAAGCTGCATTGGCAGTTTTCGAAAGCTGCGTTTACGGCTAAACATGAACTGCGTTGGCAGCTGGATCTGAGATGCGTTTGCAGCATTTGGAGCTGAATGTGAGCTACGTTTGCAGTCAGGTTTGACCTGCGTCCGCAGTCAAATTGGTGTTGCGTCTTTATGATGGTACACGGGGAGGACTTCCACGTCTTGGTTTGAAGAAACTATCAATTTGTAGTCTCTTTCTGTCAGAGCGTTGCAAAGATCGTCATTTTGTAATCTTTGCTTTAGCTCTTTGATATGTGAGAGTCGTCAGATTGTAACTCCCGATGTTGATTATGAAGGTTGTTGATTAGAACTTTCATCAGTTGTTGTGAAGGTCGTCAGATTGTAACCTTTATCGATCTACGTAAAAGTTTTCAAATTGTAACCTTCTGGAAGTCGTTAGATTGTAACTTTCATCATCGGTGTTTAATGGAGAATCAGCTATCTATTATGATTTTTAGACAGCCTACACTCATTCCCTTTTTCTTCAAATCCTTCAGGTTGCTCCATGTAGATCTCTTCGTGCAGGTCACCATGTAGGAAAGTAGTTTTTACATCAAGCTGCTCCAACTCCAAATCAAGACTTGCAGCTAAACCCAAAATGGTTCTGATAGAGGTCATCTTGACAACGGAAGAGAAGATCTCATCAAAGTCGATGCCCTTTTTCTGGTTGCATCCCTTAACCACCAATCTCGCTTTTCGCTTCACTATCTTCTCACCATCTTTCTTGTTCTTGAACACCCATCTATTTTTCAAGACTTTCTTGCCCTTGGGAGGCTTTACTAGCTCATATGTTTCATTCTTTTGCAAGGAGTCCATCTCCTCCTTCATAGCATCGAGCCAAAGATCTTTCTCTTCAAGAGACAAGACTTCTTGATAGTTCTCCAGCTCCCCTTCATCGGTGACTAGAATAAACTTTGAACTTGGATATTTTGTTGAAGGTTTGCGCTCTCTGGTTGACCTTCGAACCTGTGTACCCTCCACTTGAGGGGTATGTTACTCCCCTTTCTCATGTACCTCTTCACCATGAATTTCTTCCTCATGATGCTCTTCTTCATGAATTTCTTCATCATATGATGAAGACTCAACAAGATCATCAACTTCATCATTTTCTGGTACATTGCCATCTGGTTGTACCTCACCCTCATCACCATCAGGTGTCACCTCAACAACATCATTTGTTGGCTGATCAATAGAAGGAGTAGAGGAAGAAACATCAGTAGTATTAAAGGACAAGTCTAGAGTAGAAGTGTACCTGGTACTCAGAAGATCTGCACCCATCTCGTGCTCAAAACATACTACATCTCTGCTTCTTACTACCTTCTTCTTTTCTGGATCGTATAGTCTAGAACCATACTCTTCATCACCATACCCAACAAATACACACGGATTAGTCTTGGAATCAAGCTTTGATCTTTGCTCTTTCGTACATGCATGTATGCCTTGCACCCAAAGACTCTCAGATGTGAATAAGTAGGATTACATCCCTTCTATGCTCTCTCTGGAATGTCAAGACCAAGAGGAATCGATGGAGCTCGGTTGATCAAATACACAGCACATTGGACTGCTTCACCCCAGAATGTCTTTGGAAGATTAGACATTTTGAGTATACATCTCACCTTCTCCACAATGGTTCTGTTCATTCTCTCTGCAACTTCATTGTGTTGTGGTGTGCCGGGCTCCGTCTTCTCATGTCTTATGCCATGTTGTGAGCAATAACTCTTGAATTCATTCGAGGTATACTCACCTCCATTGTCAGTTCGAAGACGCTTCAACTTTCTTTCTGTCTCCCTTTCTACCATAGCATGAAATTTCTGAAAGATCTCGAACACTTGGCTTTTGTCTTCAACATGTAGACCCAAGTTCTTCGAGTAGCATCATCAATGAAAGTGACAAAATATTTATTGCCACCAAGAGACTGCACTTCAATGGGACCACAAACATCAGAGTGTACTAACTCCAATTTCTCTTGCTTTCTGGTAGACTTCCTAGAAAAAGAAGCTCTATGTTGCTTTCCTGCCAAAAAATGATCCCAAGGGTCAAGAGAAACAGTTTTATCAACGGGAATAAGAGATTTACCTGCTAATAATTTTATCCCCTTGTCATTCATGTGTCCTAATCTTCGATGCCACAGGTTAGGAGAATTCTTTTCTTCAACTGCATTCAGCTCACCAGAACAAACATTCAAGTATGTTTTATACAAAGAGCAACACAATTCACCTCGAGCAACTGTCATCGAACCCTTGGAGAGTTTCCAATTACCATCACCAAAGGTATGTCGAAAGCCTTCTTGATCAAGAACATTTGCAGATAACAAGTTAAGGCGTAAATCAGGAATATGGCGCACATTCTTCAATGTAAGCATGCACCCAACACTTGTCTTCACAAGAATATCACCTAACTCAACAATGCTTGCTAAGCTCTGGTTTCCCATGTTGACACTACCAAAGTCTCCAGCTTTGTAGCTCATGAAGTACTCCCTTTTGGGAACACAATGATATAAAGCTCCTGTATCTACAAGCCACTTTGTGTCTGAACCATCAACATGATGATATTCACTAGTTGCACAAATCAAAGTGACATCATCATCACTTTTAGAGGCGGTTGCTACAGTATTTTTGTCATCTCCATCCTTTTGTGAGTCTTGCTTCTTACCTTGTTCTTTCTTCCAACGGTAGCAAAACTTCTTGCTATGACCAGATTTGTTGCAATAATGACATGTCCTAGTCTCCTTCCCATCTCTGGACTTGAAGCTTCCCTTTGAGTTAGCACGGCCTTTGGGACCTCTACTCTTGACTCAACAAGAGCTTGTGAATTGTCAACTCCCATCTCCTTTCTTCTTATTTCTTCATTAAACATGCTTTCTTTAATCACATCCAAAGATAGCACACCATCTGGAGCAGAGTTACTAATAGTCACAACCAAGGTTTCCCAACTATTTGGCAAAGAGCTCAACAAGAACAAAGCCTGCAATTCATCATCAAGAACAATTTTCATAGTAGTCAACTTGTTAATGAAATCTTGGAAGTCACTAAGATGTTCTGACACGGAGTTCCCACCTTTCAATTTCAAATTAACAAGTCTCTTGATTAATGAAGCTTTGTTATGTGCGGTCTTTCTTTCATAAAGGTCTTCCAATTTCTTCCACAAATCATATGGGTCGGACTCTTGAGAGACATGATTGAAAATGCTAATATCTACCCATTGTCTAATAGTCCCCAAAGTTTTTCTTTTCAACTTTGCCCATTCTTTTTCTTCCATTTTTTTCTGGTTTTTCAGGTTTAGAGGTACTACCATCTTGCTTTGTGATTGCTTCTATTGGGTCATACAAATCTTTGCAATATAACAAGTCCTCCATCATCGGCCTCCAGATGGAATAGTTGGTTGAAGTCAATTTAACCATGGAACTATTACTACTAGACTCCGTGTTTATAACCTTGCTCTGGTACCACTTGAAGGGCCACAAAAGAGGTAGTAAACAATTACACCAACACCCACAAGATCAACACAAGACAACTAATCTTCAAGACCCAAGTTCTATCTGATAACTTTCACCAAGCCTTGCGAAATAGGCCGAGAAATAAAAGCATGCAAACAACACACGATTTATACGTGGAAAACCTCTTCAATGTGAAGAGTAAAAACCATGGGACTGGAGGAGTCCACCACTTCTTCTCTTATTATGATAAGTTGAGAGTAAAAGAAATCCAAATCAGTCTCACAAAGTTTCACAACCCACCAACAGGCACATACATAAGAGATTCATCATTTGAGGAACAAAAGTGAGAAATATCACCCAAACGCAGAGGTTCTGTCCAGCTGCAATACTCGATGATCCGGAGCTCACATTAATGATCTAACCATTCAGACTGAAGCCTTATGTGTCTCCAACAAGCTGACCAAGTTTCAGCAAAATCGGACCATGTTTGCACCTTGATCGGACGACTTGATTAAGACTAGTCCTGAGAATCCGAACAGGGGCAGCCACACTCAAACTCTCTGGTTTTCTCTCTTTTTCTTCTGTGTGGAAGATGATCAGTCCCCAACCACCTTTTTCTAATTTATTGGGATACAGCTCAGTCTCCCACAAAGCTTCTCCAAGAAGCTACAAACATTACCCATAAAATGGGCCACAACAAATAAGTAAGTTTTGAGCTTGCAAATTAATATTTGCCACAAAGTGGGCTGGACCCACAACATCATTTACTACCAGTCAATATGATCACAAATCCAAGTCAAGGGATAAATTGTGAATAAAAAAATTATATTTTGTGTACATACTGTGGATCTAGAAGTAATGATAAGATTATCAAATGTGAAGATTGAACCAGCTGCACTTGCAAATATTTGGAGTGTGATTATTGTGCGGTTGCATTACTGTCGTAAACACTAAGTCATACACGTGTACACTTTGAACTTTGACACAGAAATTTTGGGATGACTTAAACTACAGAGTGTGGTTATGTCATTGGACCATACGAAACAAATGTATCATGCTTCTCAGACTGTAAATGTGCTATCTACAACACATCATAATGGACCATATGAACATACATTGCTTACTAGATTACGAGAAGAATACCTATCGATGGCGAGATTCCATGCTTTCAATCTCAATTCATAAGAATTATCAAGTGTTTCAACCTAGTGGGAGTTACAGTTCTGAGGAAGTGCTAAATGGCAGACAAACCCCAGTTCTGCTTACAAATATCACTCTAATTATCAAGTCCTTCAATTTTTAGATATTTCTATCGCCAATAAAAAGAGAAGAGAAATGTCAGTAAGAAACTTATATTTGAAATTGAGAATTCTAATCTCAGAGATAACAAATTTCTCCGTGAACAAGCAAAGGAAATATCTGAAAACACGATATTATTAATCATGAAGGAACAAAAAGGAAATGGAAGCAAGGGACAACCTTAGAGAACAAATCCAAAAGCTCTATTGGTAAATTCTCTCTCCCACATTCCATTATATGGAACACAATCAGAGCTTCGCTTTATCCTCCAACTTCGACGCAAGCCAAATAGAGATAGTAGCAACCCTCTTAAAAAAATTAGAATTCAAAAAATTTAATATGTCAGACAAAATATAATGCTCCAGATATTGACTTAAGGTAACATTAAAGAACGATGCCTTGCAATAGAATCGGTGGAAGAGAATCTGTCCCTGGCCATGACAGCTCGAGGCTTTTGACAATTGAGTGACACAAGAAAATACTTTACAAGAGGTTGATCTACTATCTGTTGTGCACCGCAGAAGCCCAATACACAAATCAATAGCACACACAAGAACCAAAAATAGATCACAATAGCCATAAGCAACCCAATCACAGCAAGAACACAAGATATACATGGTTCAGCAATGTGCCTACGTCTACGTGGCAAGGAGGGTGAGTTTTACTAATGAAAATCAAAGGGGATACAAGTTAGGGTTACAAATCTTACCAAAACCCACAAATAAGCCCTCTAAATCTCTCCAAATGGCTCCAACAATAGAAGCCCCAAACCTTCTCTTAGTTCAGCTCAAAATCCTCTCCCACAAACCCTAAAAATAAGTTAGGGGTATTTATACAACTCATAAACAAAACGGGTCTGGAAACAGAACCCAGGCCCAAACCACTTCGGCGGTCAACCGTGGGGGTCGACCGCGATGGAACGGCGTCCGACCGCCACGATCGATCGCCCTCAATCCAAGAGCAACAGCGAATCCAGAAACATCTACGGTCGACCACGGTGGTCGACCGTGGTGAAAACAGAAACTTCTGCGGTCGACCGTCGCGGTCGACCACTACAGGTGCAGACGCACAGTAAGGGCTGTGCACAAACGCGGTCGACCGCCAAAGCTCGCGGTCGACCGCCAAACTGTCAGAAGCTGAATCTGAGCCTAAAATCTGCTATTTTGCCAATTCTACAAATCTCCACCTCGGCGAACGTTTTGCCAAAACTGAGCCGACACCAAAAACACCCCCAATCAATCTCAACTCATACAACTGGATGCATCTGTAAGACTGCCTACGTATCCTCTTGCCTAATGAATCAAGCCGAACGTAGTTCATCTAAATGGCCGCCAACGGCCTCAACAACGAAGAATGTTCAATAAATTCAAACAGTAACCAAACTTCACACCTGGTATAATTTTGGTCAACATATCAGCAGGGTTGTCCTTAGTGTGGACCTTCTCCAACGTGACATCGCCAACATCCAATACATCACGTACAAAGTAAAATCTGACATCAATGTGCTTCGTGTGAGCATGGTAGACTTGGTTCTTCGCCAAATAGATAGCTGACATGATATCACAATATACATGAATGGTCTCCTGTGCAATTCCCAAACCATCCAACAAACCATGTAGCCACAAAGCCTCCTTCACTACTTTAGTCACTGCCATGTATTCTGCCTCCGTAGTAGAGAGCGTCACTGTAGACTGAAGAGTGCATCTCCAACACACCGGTGCGGTAGCCAATGTAAAAACATAACCTGTAGTGGACCGACGTTTGTCAAGATCTCCGGCATAGTCTGAATCCATGTAGCCAATACAATCCTGTCCTGTCTCATCATCATTCACAAATATCAACCCAATATCCACAGTACCCTTAATATACCGTATAATCCACTTCACGGCCTCCCAATGCCCCTTCCCGGGGTTGTGCATATACCTAGATACCATGCTCACGGTCTGTGACAAATCTGGCCTAGTACACACCATAGCATACATCAAACTACCCATTGCACTGGTATATGAAACTTTGGACATGTAGTCCCGATCCTCCACTGAAACTAGTGACATCAACGCTAAAAGCTTAAAGTGGGGAGCTAATGGAGTACTCACCACCTTGGTATTGCCCTCAAAACTAAACTTCTTCAGCATCTTCTGCAGGTAACTCCTCTGTGTAAGCTTCAATCTCCCCTTCTCCCTGTCTTGCTCAATCTCCATACCCAGTATCTTCTTAGCCTCTCCCAGGTCCTTCATCTCAAATTCAGATGACAACTCCTTTTTTAATTTTCCAATAGCTAAAGTGTTCTTGGAAGCTATGAGCATATCATCAACATACAATAACAAATAAATGTGCTCACCATCCTATAGCTGGTGCATATAAACACACGGGTCATAAGGGCTCCTCGTGTACCCTTGGCCAATCATAAAGCTATCAAATCTCTTGTACCACTATCACGGTGATTGCTTCAGTCCATAAAGAGATTTCTTCAATTTACACACTAAATTTTCCCTTCCTACAGCTTTAAACCCTATAGGTTGTGTCATGTAGATCTCCTTGTCTAAGTCTCCATGTAAAAAGGCCGTCTTCACGTCCATTTGGACCAAATCTAAGTCCAGCTGTGCCACCAATGCCAATAGAATCCGAATAGATGAATGCTTTACAACGGGTGAAAATACCTCATTGTAATCAATGCCCTCAAGCTATGCATATCCCTTGGCAACTAATTTGGCTTTGAACCGAATGTCCCTAATAGAAGATCCATCCTTCTTAGTATACACCTACTTGCAACTAATAGCTTTCTTACCCTTAGGTAGCTTTGTAAGTTCCTAAGTGTCTTTCTTCTGAAGAGATTGCATCTCCTCCTTCATAGCATTCCTCCACCTAATAGAAACAGGGCTAGACTATGCCTCCCTGAATGTGGTAGGAACCAAATCATCAACTACCTCTACAGATAAAGCATATACCACCATGACAGCATCATATCTAGCTGGCCGACGAATCTCTCTCCTCGGTCTATCTGCTGCAATGGACCCCTGAGCATGACCCTCCTCCTGAGCCTCACCATCCATTATATCCTCCACATGCCCGACTGTCATCTCATCTCCTCCCAGTATCACACATGTAGGAGCCTCAATGGACACAGTGCTGTCTGGAGTGGGTCGAGTCATATCAACCTCCACCTGTTGTGATATCCTTCCTGTCTGATCTTCCTCTACCTACTGAGGAACCCAAGGCTTCATCATGTACGCCTCATCAAATGTGACATCTCTGCTAATGACCATCTTCTTGTCATGGATCCCATAATTTGAAGCCTTTGACATATTCTCTAAATCCCACAAAAACAGCTTTTCTTGCTCTTGGATTCAACTTCCATCACTGACATGAAAATAAGCTACACACCCAAATATCCGGAGAGTCTCATAGTCACTAGCCACAGAACCAGACCAACGCTTCAAAGGAGTCTTCCCCTCTATCGTAGTGCACGGCAACCTGTTAACGAGATGGCTCACATAAACCAGCATCTCGGCCCAAAAGGATCTAGATAATCCACTTTGCGTCATCATACATTGCACCTTCTCCAGCAAGCTACGGTTCAATCTCTCGGCAACCCCGTTCTGTTGTGGTGTCTCTCTAACTGTGAAGTGTCTTCTAATGCCATGATCCTGGCAAAACTGCAAAATGGATCACTCTTATACTCTCCACCATTGTCTGAACGAAGAGTCTTTACCTTTCTACCTGTCTGCAGCTCCACTTTCTTCTTCCACTCCACAAATATATCCAGGACCTCATGTTTATGCTTCATGGTATATACCCAATTCCTCCTGGAATAATCATCAAAAAAAGTGATAAAATAATTTGCCACACCTAGCGATGTGTGCTTGGAAGGACCCCAAACATCCATGTGAATATAATCTAATATACCTTGCGTTTTGTGAATAGCGGTGCCGAACTTCACTTTAGTCTTCTTCCCAAGTATGCAATGCTCACACAGCTCCATCTTGTAGGTCTTTGCACCCTTCAATAGCCCATGTTTTGCCAATGACTGTAGGGACTTATCACCTATGTGCCTAAGCCTCATGTGTCATAGTGTGGTAGTGTCCTCCTCTGTGGTGATAGAAGCAGCCAGACCCCCTTTAACTGTCTTTCCCTTCAAGTAGTATAGGTTATTTTCCCTGACACCTCGCATCAGCACCATGGACCCCTTCATGACCTTCAAAGTAGCATTCTCTAAGATCACTCTGTAACCAGCTGCCTCCAAAGTCCCAAGAGAAATGATGTTCTTCGTCAACTACGGCACGAACCTCATTTTTTTCAATTCCCTAGTCACCCCATTATGCATTCTGATTCTGACTGAGCCAATCCCACTAATAGGACAAACGTGATCGTTCCCCATGAGCACCACGTCCCCTCTCTCCAACTCCTCAAAATTGGTAAACCAATCTCTTTTAGGGCAAATGTGAAATGTAGCCCCCGAATCAAGCATCCGCTCCGTAGAGTCGGCATAACAAACTGATGGCAGTGCGGGACAAGAATAACCGGAAGAATTCGAATTTGAAATGTTACCAACAACCTTAGCAACATTCACCTCTGAAGCTTGTACAGCTTTCCCCGTTTGCTTCCCGGCTCTATCCTTCAACTTTGGGCACTCATTCTTCTAATGTCCCTCTTCTTTGCAAAAGGCACATTGATTTCTACCAACACTTTTATGGCCACCCCTATTCTTTGATTTTGAGTAGTTGAACCTTTGACGGTTTGGACTACGGCCAAGAACTGCTAATGCATCACCCGATACCTTCTTGGAGGGCTTACTATCATTCCTCCTCAACTCATAATTTACCAATGCCGAGGTCACCTCATTGTAGCTAATTGTAGTTCGTCTATTTATCATAGTGAGGACAAAAGTACTAAACTCATCATCCGGTAACGAACACAATAGTAACATCGCCTTGTCTTCATCCTCCACCATGATATCAACATTGGCCATATCCGAAATTAGCTTTGTAAAGTTGTTAACATGCTCTCGAATGGAAACTCCTCTCTTCATCTTGAATTGGTAGAACCTTTTCTTCAAATAAAGTCTATTCTCAATGCTCTTCGTCAAATATTTTTCATTGAGAGTTTCCTATAATCTCTTCGCCGACATCTCGTTCATCACATCATAAATGAGATCCGGCGTTAAGCATGACCGAATCACCCCACAAGCTCTACTATTCATTTTCTTCCAAACCTTGTCTTTAACATCTTCGGATTTCTCTTGTAGCTCAATAGTCTCCTCTAAATTTTGTGCATCTAAGGCGTCTATTACTTGACACCTCCATAAGCCAAAATTTATCTTGTCGTCGAACTTTGGAACATCAATTTTAGTATTATTGATGCTCAAACTTTGGATCGCCTTTGTCAAAGTTGATCCTGATGTACTTGTAGCACTTGAACTAGCTTTGCTTGTTTCAACCATATTGTAGATCTACTCTCCCAACAAGAACCCAACAGTGAATCCTTTGAATAAACTCCCAAATCTAACCTGGAGCTCTGATACCACTTGTTGTACGTCGCGGAAGCCCAATACACAAATCAATAGCACACACACAAGAACCAAAAATATATCACAATAGCCACAAGCAACCCAATCACAGCAAGAACACAAGATATACATGGTTCGGTAATGTGCCTATGTCCACGGGGCAAGGAGGGGGGAGTTTTACTAATGAAAATCAAAGGGGATACAAGTTAGGGTTACAAATCTTACCAAAACCCACAAATAAGCCCTCTCAACCTCTCCAAATGGGTCCAACAATAGAAGCCCCAAATCTCCTCTTAGTTCAGCTCAAAATCCTCTCCCACAAACCCTAAAAACGAGCTAGGGGTATTTACATAACTCACAAACAAAACGGGTCTGGAAACAGAACCTAGGTCTAAACCGCTTCGGCGTTCGATCGTGGCGGTCGGCCGCGATCCATCACGATCGACCGCTATGGTCGACCGCCCTCAATCTAAGAGCAGCAGCGAATCCAGAAACTTCTGAGGTCGACCGCGGCGGTCGACCACGGTGAAAACAGAAACTTCTGCGGTCGACCGTCATGGTCGACCGCCACAAGTGTAGACGCACAGTAAGGGCTGTGCACAAACGCGATCGACCGCCAAAGCCCGCGGTCGACCGCCAAACTGCAAGAAGCTGAACCTGAGCCTGAAATCTGCTATTCTGCCAATTCTACACTATCGTATTAAAAATAACATATAATTAAAAGTTAACTGTTAATATGATACTTAGTAGCTGAAAAGAATACAATCTCAGAAAAATGCCACTCTCCTGGATGAGTTCACACCTCTAGATCTGAAGCATCATTTCTGTGTGCTTGTCAATCCTATTTTTGTAAAAGGGTGAATGTCTGAGTTGTTCATCCATGAGGTAGAAGTTGTCAAAGTCCGTGTAGGTCATTTTTACTTACAAAACTGGATTGATACCTTCATCAGTCCAAGTGCTTGTAACAATAATATAATCGAATTATTAGGAAGGTGTTCTTGAAACCAATATAAACGAACATAGCAAATATTGATGTAAAACTTTGCATCAATAAGTACAGTATTCACAACAATTGCATCAATTAATAGTTCACGCAAATGATAAAGCATAACTAACTCTCTCAAAAACTTCCTCCATAAAAATCTCAAGATTTTAACCATGAATTCATATTTATCAATTTTCATTGTTGTATTAGTTCGCTAGTATGGAACCTAGTTTTGCAAGATCATGAAGAGGATACTGAGTACAGATGGATGCCAATTTGGATGAGAATATGAGAAAACAAACAAGAATCATAACGAATAATGTGAATTAGATGAAAATGATTACATAATTGACATATCTAAAAATGCAAATAAAAGCGATAAATAACCAAATCAAATTGTATTTCAAACTTTTTCACCTTTCTCAGTCAACCCAACACAACACTTATGGCCACTCTTTCTCTAAATTAATAATGCACAAATAAATATACTTATAATCAATAGTATCAAAGTAGCAAATTAAAATCTAAAATTAGACAAAAGGATAACTAATTATTACAATTATTATCATTCCAAGTCCAATTGAGGAGAAATTTCTACATCAATTAGTTTAACCGTAATAAACCCTAGCTACATTCAATTCAAAAAAAGAAATAGGTTGGAGAGAGAGCATCGTGTACCTTGAAGTTGTATGTAGTTCACGGTTTCGACATTAGAGAGAGGTCCATATTGGAAGCGGGAGGCAACTATACAGGCGAGGCATGGTGGCGAGGGATGGTAGGCTAAGGTTTTGACATGAGAGAGAGAGAGACTATGGCAACGAGAGAATGGCAGGCTAGGGTTTTGACAAGCTTGAAGATGAGATCGGAGAGGAGATTGGAGACAATGACAACAAGAGTAGCAGATTAGAGATGAGACCGGAGAGCAGATTAGAGATGAGATCCAAGATGAAACCTTAAGCTCTCAAAGCCCAGGAACAATCTCGGAGATGAGATTCAGTGATGAGATCGATGATTATATGATGATCTTGGCCATGGCGATTTTAGGGAGCGGAAAATTTTAGGGATTTCGTTAAGCAGTCAGGGCCAAAAGTCTTCGAGATTTGAGAGATATAGAGACATTTCGTTAAGCGGTCAGGGCCGTGGGCTTTCAAAACTTCAGCTCCCAAACACAGATTATTAGGCCCAGGAACAATTATTAAACCTATGGCAACGTTTTTCATAAACTGTTGCATTACGCACTGCAAACCGTTACAATCTATATCTAACGCAACAGTTAAAACCGTTGTACCTTAACCACTGTAATAAATCAATTATGTGGTAATGCAAGATCTTGAAGGATTTGTTTTTGCTGGAGAATCAGCTTCCTTTCATGATGCTTGATGTGTTAATTAGCTTAAGGTTTGTAAACATCAACAAATTCATCCACCGAAACTTTTTCCATGTCCAAGGAGATATGAATCCTTCGATGATAGATCTCCGCCGTATTTATCACCTCAGCACTTCTGGCATCTATGATATTGAACAGAGTTATTAGCTCCTCAATTTCCTCTGGTTGAGACTCGTGAGATATGAGCTGAAGCATCCTCCCTTTCATATCTACAAAAGTAGCAGGCGATCAGCCACTGAGCATATGGAGGGCGGAATACAGCTGAAGAAGATAGTTCCAAGCATGCATCTTGATGCATTTGAGTTCATACATTTGAGTTCAAGAGCGGATTCTTCAAGGGAATGCTCTCTATGCCCATGCTAATTCTTGACGATTTCAGATAGTGGTTGTGCGTAAAGTTTATGGCACTTGAGAAGTGTAACTCATCACATTTCGGGATCTCTTCATATGTTTGGTTCATGTGCCGGCTGATTCAATAGCTAGGGGATGTGAAGGCATTGAGATGGAGAAAGTTGTTGTTCAATATGTTTGGGACCGATCATCAGATTGCGGATCTGTTCAAGTGGCGATATGTGCATCTTCGAACCACAACTTTAACCTGACGATCTTAGAATACCAGAAAAGGGTGAGGCTGTACAGTGTGAAGATGATGAAGGTACCTTTTGATAGTGGGGAACTAATCCAGTAGCATTTGCACCTGCAACTTAGCTCTTTATCCTTAATACTAAACAGACTCTTTATCCTTACTACTAAACAGACTTATTTCGTTGTTTGTCCGAGAAAAAATTGATCAAATTAGTCTCAGTTCAGCCTTCTTCTGCTAAATATGCATCTGTTGTTGTGTTTCGTGTTTGATTCACTGCAGGATTTGACTCAAGGAGTTGACTGTATAGAGTATGGTGTGTTTCTGTATTCTGAAATTTTTTTTTTTGGTGAACTACAATGAGGTGAATGCATTGTATTGTCAAAGTTTAGGAAAATGGTTTATATGAAATATGAATATCTATGCGTTCTCATGCATGCAAAATACAAATTCTATTTACAATTAAACCTAAAATATAGAATACAAAGTGCATAGCTATATGCAATAAGATGTATAGCTATACACTTTAGAGTGTGTAGCTGTTTATACACTTTGTATTTTTTGTTATAGGTTTAAAGTTAGAGTAGACTTTATATTCTAGGTTTATGAGAACATATAGAACCACGTGGGTGTTAAAACATATAGGGCCAACTTTAGCCGCCTCAACTTCCAAACCCTTAGCATCCTTCCCTCAAAAAAACCCTAACCCCCCTCCGCCGTCCCCAAACCATTCACATCCTTTCCCGAGCTCTTCAAGCAGCCCCTTATCCCCGAGCGAGAGAAAGATCTTCTTCCCGTTGCAGATCCTAAGGAGCTCCTCTCCAATCAAGGTTGGACCATAGTGGTTCGCAAGAAGAAAGTCCCCAAATCAAGATTAGTCTCGAAGGCTACTCCACCCTATCATCCCAAAAGGTGCTATCTTTTAATAGCGACCTTAACCATATGGCGAGATCCTGTAGCCTAGAAACTTTTAGATATTTCAAATACAAGCAGTTACGGTATATCTCTCGAGCCAGCCCCTCTGGCCTTAGCCCTGCTCCTATCTGTCCCCTGCCAACTTCCATCCCCATTATCTCTACCTCTTTCCCAGTCAAAGAAAAAATCTTTAAGCTTTCCGCTTTTAGCATCCTCTCCTTAGGGATGGTTTTCCCTCCATTCCAGAGATCAAGGAAATGCTTGAGTATCGTTTTAACATCAAAGATTGGGATTTTTAAATCCTACAAGTAGATGATAACAAATTCTACATTGAATTTCCCTCCATTGAGCTTTGGGATCAAGTTATCCTCATGGGGTTCATTGACATGGGATCCTTCGGCGGGACATTCGGTCGATGGATAGAAACTAAATGCCTCCTAGCCTTCCCAAAGCCAAAACTAGTCTGGATCAAACTTTCAGGCCTCCTTCACTATCTATAGGATGGGGACTTTATCACTGTATTGCTCAAAGAGTTCGAGAAAGTCTTCACTTTCTCACACAACATTATATATATGGAGGATATCGATGCTTGAAAAGTCCTCATCAAAGCCAAATCTTGCAAATACCTCACAGAAGAGGCCGTTCATTCTAATAGAGGCATCCAATTCCTTCTGCATGAAGGTGATTCCTTCACCCAATTCTCTTGGAAGGACCTCATGGGTTTATCGCTGGATTTGGACTCTAAGCTGCGAAGGCCTCTCTCATTTGACATCGCACCAGTGTAGCAACCTCGTCTGAGCAGCCTCTGGACGTGAAGGGCAAAAAAGTCATTGACCACATTTTAAATTCGGTTTTTGATGGGAGAAGAGGCTCATGAGAAGGAGCCTACCACCCCCCTCCCCTCGCCCGCATTCATTGCAACAGCATAATAGTCACCCCGTTCCCAACTACCTCAACATGGTAGAAATCATAGTAGACAGTAAAAGTGTTTTTTACCACGAGATAGCTAGGGATTCCTTTTTCTCTCATCTCAAGAAGGGACCACAAGTAGGACCGAGTAGAGGACTTATGCGGTTCTTCACATCCTCATCTCAAAAGAGCCCCAAATCCAACTCAAATCTCTCAGTTTTGAGCCCCAAATCCAACTCAAATCTCTCAGCGAGGATGTTTACTGATGCCATCTCTTCCTTAGTGCAACCTCTAACCTTTGAAAGATCCAAATCCCACCGCCTCAGAAGGAGTAGGAGGGCTCCTCTCTCCCTCAGTCATAAGACCTACTGGAGATTCCTGGCTGGATTAAGCAAGGCTTCCCACACTCAACTCAAAAAGGGTCAGTCTAATTCATCCTCTTCTCCTTGCTTGTCTATTAATGCTTTGTCATTAGATTCTATTTCTTCTATTGTTGTCAACTGCAAGGTGATTGAACCCCTTCCTTTAAAGGCTTTTAGTGACATTAAGGCTTTAAAAGTAGAAATGGCCGAGATGATCTCCTAATCTTCTTAGGATGATCGCTACCTTTGTTAGGTTGTGTTATATCCATTCTATTTATATCAATGAAGATAAGCCCATGGAATGTTAGAGGGCTCAACAATCCCACTAAGAGGAGATTAGTCAAGGATTGTATCCTTTTTTCAAGACTAGACATAGTGGGTCTTCAGGAATCTAAATTTAATTCCGTGAATAATAGAACTCTGCTAGCCATGGGTGGTAATAGATAAACTCTTGGCTCAAACTAGATGCTAAGGAGTCTAGAGGTGGTGTGCTCTAGGATGGAACAGTAACATCTATGACTGCATCAACTCTTACATAGGTATTTTCTCTGTACCGGTTGTCCTTGTTCACAAATTAACTCATCAATTGGAAATTTGTGACAACCACAGTTTATGGTTATCATGAGAGAGAGAAGATAGGGAAGTCCTATGGTGGGAACTTAAGAGAGTCCAATCTACCTTCCCTTTATCTTGAGTCCTCTTTGGGGATTTTAACGTGACTCTTTATCTTAGGGAAAGGAAAGGTAGAACTAGTTCCACATTGGACATTAACCCTTCAAAGTTGTAGTTGACTCTATGTTCCTCATGGATCTTCCTCTTAGTGGCAAACAATTTACCTGGTCTAACATGAGAGAAGACCCCAGCCTTACTAGACTTGATGGATTTCCTATCAATAGAGCCTTCGAATCTTCTTTCCCCACATAAATCCAATATGCTTTCCCGGCTTCTTGCTCTAACTACTCTCCTATTATTTTAGACTCAGGCGGTCTAATCCCCAAACCACACTTTAGATTTGAAAAGGTTTGGCTCACTCACCCTTCCTTTGGAGACTTTATCAAAGCTTGTTGGATATCTTTCTAACATCATGGTAATCCAATTATAGCTTTTAAGTTCAAACTCAAGCTTCTCAAGAAGAGAATCAAGTGGTGGAGGAAACATGTGCTTGGATCTATTCAAAACTCCAAGTGGAAAATCCTCTCCTCTCTCCAAACCCTGGAAGCTTCCCTAGACATCAGACCCTTTTCTGAGTTTGAAACCTCCTTTAGAACAAAGCTTAGATCTAAATTGTCTGAGATTGCTAAACAAGAGGAAATTGTTTGGCGTCAAAAATTCGGAATAGCCTGGCTTAAGGAGGGAGACAACAATATTTCCTTCTTCCACAAATCTACCTCTTTCTATAGAAGGTAGAACTTCATCCCCAAAATCACTCACAATGATTACAACATCTCTCATGAGAAAGACAAATGGAAATGTTTCCTCACTTTCTTTAAAGAGCAGTTATCGGCCAAGAATCAAACTCCCATCTATATTTATTGGCCTCACCTATACCCCAATCTCGTACAAGGTCTTATAAGCCTTGATTGTCACTTCTCCAAAGTGAAAATCAAGGGTGCTATTTTTGGTCTCTACCCAGACAAATGTCTTGGTCCCGATGCTTTCTCAATACTCTTCTACCAATAGTTTTGGGAGATAATTGAAGAGGACATTTATGCTATCTTTGATGCTCTTCACTTAGATTCCTCACCCCTTCATAGTATCAACTACTCTCTTATCCCCAAAGTTGAAGGTGTCTGTTAGGTTAAAGACTTCAAACCTATTAGTCTCATTAATGGTCTATTAAAAATCTTTACCAAAGTGCTAGCTAACAAATTATCTCTCTTTCTATCTTCACTTGTAGATCCAACCCAATCAGCCTTTTAAAGTGGCAAATCTATCTTAGAGTCTTGTGCAATTGCACATGATCTTCTCCACTCTTGCTCCTCCAAGCGTATAGAGAATTGTATGCTTAAAATTGACTTTAGGAAGGCATTTGATTGCATCAGTTGGTCTTTTGTCCTAAGTCTGCTCTAGGCTAGGTGTTTTGGCACCAAATAGTGCCAATGGATCAGTGACATCCTCTCCTCCTCCAAGTCAGCCATCTCGGTCAATGGTACTCCCCACAATCCTTCAATTGTTCTAGAGGACTGAGGCAAGGTGACCCTCTCTCACCTATGCTATTCATCTTAGCAGCTTATGTTCTCAACAGAATGCTCCATTCCAACGTTGAGAGAGGAGATCTATCTAAGCTACACCTTAAAAGTGAGCTCAATAATGTCCACTCTCTTCAATTTTCCAATGATACTATCATCATGTGTAGAGCATTAACCCCTTATTGTGCCTAAATCCATTTTATACCTGTTTGAAGGCATATCGAGTCTTGGCATAAATTACTCAAAACCAACCTCTTCTACTTTGGTAAATCTCCTACCAATGGTGTCATCCTAACTGACACCTAAATTGCACTCTTACCTCCCCCTCCCTTTACCTACCTTGGGATTCCACTAAAAAAGGGAGCCCTCACTAAGCAAGACTGGCAACCTTGTTAGATAAATATCCAAGAGACTATCCCTATGGAAAAGTAAGCAACTCTCTATTGGAGGTAGACTTACCCTTATTAACTCTGTTTTATCTTCCATTCCCCTATACTTTTTGTCCTTCTTCAAACTCCCCTCTTGGTTAATTAAAGATATGGACAACATAAGAAGGAACTTTTTATGGTGGGGGTTAGACTCCTACTCTCCTTGTAAAACCCTTGTCAAATGGAGTGTGATCTGCAAACCTAAGAAAAAAAGGGGCGGTTGGGCGTTCTTGGCCTCCATGATTTCAATCTTGCACTTATTTCTAAATGGATGTTGAAGGTACTACATAGTGAATCATTCCTGGGTAAACTTCTCGATTTTGTGTATTCAGCTAACCAAACTAATCCTAGTTGCACGCCACTAGGCCACTCAACATCTAGATTTTGGAGGGATACATTCTATTGTAGCTAGGCCTTAAGGAGTATTGTTCAATGGAAATTAGGGACATGATAAGATTTTGGGAGGACAAATGTCAGGTTCAATTACTCTACAGCATCTTTGTTCCCTTGGGCCTACAATCTTGCATTATCATCCAGCCTCAGTGTTAGGTCCTAAAGCCGCCTCTACAACAATGAGTGGAGATGGCAGCCTTTGATCAGAAGGTCAATATCCAATAGAGATTCCGCAAATGTTCAAGCTCTTAGAGGCCACCTATCGAGGATCTCTTTTCCTCCTAACCATGATAAGGATGTCGTATGGTGCCCATACCATCCTTCTGGGGAATTCTCAGTTAAGTTTATATACACCTTCATCAATGGCATTAGTACATAGTCTAGAGACTACAACTTTATTTGGAACTCCGTTACCCCAGTCAAAGTGAAAGTGTTCTGATGGATTCTTCTGAAGGGAAAGCTTAATACTAAGATAAACCTTAGTAAAAAGGGTGGACAGAGGATGTTACTTGTTCACTATGCAATGAAGGTCCTAAAAGTGATGACCACCTATTCCACAACTGCCCTTATGCGATTCAACTATGGAGTCTTTTCATATTTTTCCTACAGAGATCTCCTCTACTTTAGGATTTCAGTTCCATCTTACAGTCCAAAGAGTACTTCTTGGAAAGTAAAGAAGATAGGCACCTATGGGCCATTCTTTTCCCAACTCTTTGTCAGTGCTTATGAAAGGCTAGAAACAAGCTGATATTCAACAAAACCGGGACTCCTCCTGTGTTTTAGCATCTAATGTTTCTCACTTCATAATGTTGCAGACAGGTAACTCAGCATCAAAGAGAGCTACGACTATTCATAGAGTGGTGAGCAAGAAGAGGCTAGCACAGTTGCTGTTACAAGATGACTCCTTCCATGACATGACTCGTGTGGGAAACAACTTCTGATGATGGCTTTTTCGCAAGAACAAACACTCCTTCGTAATTACAAGATTTTTAATACTGTCTTATCCTATTTTGGTTGTGTTGTAAATATGAGCTCTATGTAAGCTCCAACATTTATGAGCTTTGTGTAAGCTCCATACCATGTATACTGTACCGTTGATCCTCTAGAACTTCTTTAGTCTAAGTTCTCTTATTCATTTTTTCCCCTTTGCAATAGGTGACGGCTATGATCATCTCCCTATTCTTAGGTGGAGATAATGCGTTTGATCGATACATGAACAGGAACTCACCCTCTGTGTGTGTGTGTGTGTGTGTGTAATACAAGGGGCCAAATTAGTACTGTGATTGGTAAACAAACATTGTTTCCATTCCATTTGCTCCCCTAATCTTTATTCACGATCTTATTGTTGGCCTTCTTGTTTTGATGATGTTTAACAAATAATTTATCACTAATGTTGTTTGTTTAGTATTTGTGTTTTCTTATTTATTATAGACAAACAAGTTGGAAGATGGATGGAATAGAGCTTCAACAATCATATCCAATGGAGGTTGGCGGAATAGTGGAGTAAAGAAATATACATTCAAGTTATAGATCCAATTACAAGCTTCATCCATAAGTTTACCAAGTTGAGCTACAGTGGAGATCAAGATTAAGCTTGGTTAACTTAGTTTAGGTTTTATATTATGTGTGTTGATACTTTAAGCTCAATCATATACACACATACACGTTTTGGTTTTATATATATAGTTATATATATACATATATGTTTTGGTTTGATAGTCTTCAAGTTTTACTATGAAACAATAGAATACAATTGAAAATACATTTCTTGTTTCATACTTACATGCATATATATGATTTCATCAATATCAATTTTATTTAATTCTATGAAATCATGTTTTAGTGCATTATATGTGTATTTTGATAAAATACTATATTCATTGTTTATAGACTTCATAACAATAGGTTATATCTTTTATCAAGTCTATACAATCAGTTCATAAGGTTTTAAAATGTTGTTTAAGTTAAAATATCAAGATATCAATTTTCAGGTTTTCATGTTTTTGAACATATTTTGCAAAATGATGATATTTTACAAATGGGAAATGCAATTTGAAAAATTCCTTTTGTAACATGTTCATTTACATGTTTATATACATTTTCCAAAGTTTCATTACTTTTGGACATCATTTACATATATATCATGAATATTGGTGCATTTCGTTTAGGCTATGATCCAAATATTATTCCAAAATATAAAAATTTCACTTATGCTCAATGGTGCTCTAATTTAAAATATTTGTTGAATCTAAAAATATCGACTTATGAGAAGTTATTGATTGTGCTTATATTGTGCCCACATTGGAGAAATCCAAGTGGAGCAATCATGATAAGAAAATATTTACAATGAATAAGCTTTTGTTAGAATTTTTACTTAATGCTTTTGACTCATCCTTTTTCTAACAAATTTGTTCATTTTGATAGTGCTTACAAACATAGGAAATTCATTGAAGCACATCAAGGGGACTTGGAGGTAATCCGACAAGCTTTGGAGGATTCTTCTTCAAGTTCATGTGGAGCATCATGCACACAGCCACAAGAGGATAACTCTTGTGTAGTAAGCGATTCTGATTTCGAAAATAATTTATCTATTGATGAACTCGCTTGTCCATATGAGAGATTGTCTCATGCCTATACAAAATTATAAAATAATTTTATAGATCTAAAAGCAAGCATGTAGATTTGAAATCCGATCATGAGATACTAGTTTCCAAATTTAATGTCATTGCAAAAGAAAATACTATGCTTAAAGAGAACAATGACGTGTTAATTTTGGAAAATAAAAAATTGACCTTATCCATATCTAGCTTATCTCATGCTGAAGATAATGTCATGTTAGAAGTAGAAACTATTAGAAATGAGTTTAATTCTTTTAGAAATGATCATGTTTCATCTACTTCTACTTCCAATACATGTATGCACAATGATGAGTTGAGTCAAGTTAAACATCGCATATCTTGTTTAGATTCAACCTTGAAAACATGTATAGTAAATCATGATAAGCTTATGAACATGTGTGCTAAGTCTCATGCTACTACACCTAAACATATCACGCATCATGCACACATGTATAGCAAAATTCATAAGTGTTCCATTTGCGGCCGAAAATGTCATTACTAATTTTTGCTATGATGCACACAAGCCTAAGAATGTTAATGCTCCTTGGCACTTACACATTCACATGCTCATTCTCACAAAGTTCATCATAAGCATGCTAGTGTGTTCAAGTGTGATCATTGTGGTCGTTTTGGTCATTTGGCCAAGTATTGTTTTGATTTGAAAAGAAAATCATGTTTGCCAAATATTTCTAGTAGACCATATGTTTTTAAATGTGATGTTTGTGGTAGGTTTGGACATCTTTCTAAATTTTGTTTTGATTTGCAAAAAGCTCCAAAGTTGCAATATGTTCCAAATAGACCATTGTTTAAGAATGCTTCTCATTTGCAAAATGAATCTAAAAGACAATCTTTATTTGCAAATGATTTTCGTGCACGAGCTAATGGTCCACAAAAACAAATGGATCTCTTTCATTGCACAAATTGTAATCGGAAGGGTCATTTGAATGAATATTATTTTGACCGTGTTATTGCACCATATGTGTCCAAGAGGGTTCATAACTCTAGGACTTTAAGCTTAAATGATAGGGGTTATGTCCCTAAACCTTTTGGTACCAAGAATACTTGGGTACCAAAACAAATTTGATTTTAAACCAAGAATTTTAATGTTTTTATTTTTTTTAAAAATTATGTTTTGAAATTTTTGAATATGAAAACAATTTTTCTTTGATCAATTCTTTTATTTTCATGACTATTAGTTTCGATTTTGATGAGAGGTTTGTGCTTATATAACCCTCCGAGTTTATTGGGTGTTTATTCTCAAATCATGTTTACCGGATGCTAGAATGTTTATATTGGTTGGAACAAGCTCAAGAGCTTGATATATTGTTGCCTCTCTTGAAATTCTTTTGTCAAAGATTTTGTTTTGATTTGTTGCTTTGAATTCATTATATTTTACTTATGTGATGATATTTATATGTTTGTGCCCATGGATCATCTATTTGTGCCTTATAATGTATTCTATGAATGGTTTGATCAAGATATACAAAGAAAATTTTCCTTTTTGATTAAACATTGTTTTTGGACTTAAAATTTGATTTATGATTTCATTTGGTTAATTTCTTTTCATTTGAAATTTTTTTGCATGATTCTCATGTTCCTCTTCTTTTGATTTCATAAATCTATTTTTACACTATGTTTTTATAATTGTGTAATAAGACACTTCTTTCATAAATGATATATCTATATGTGTCCTCATTATCCTCTTGTATGTGAGTAATTTTTAGCATTTTTTTTTTGCTTGCTCACATGTTTTGCCTTGGTCTTTACTTCATATACTCTATATGGCATTTTGATAGGGGGAGCAATCCCTATATTTTTATACTCACTCATGCATATTGATAGGGGGAGCTTTCGCTCTCTTCCTTCTTTTGTTTTCCCTTTTTTGATGTTGTCAAAGGGGGAGAAATATTATGAGACTATTCTTTTTGTTTATATGCATGATAAATTACAATATTTTATATTCATTTCTTTTCATACATATATTATTTTTGGTAAATTATTTGTCATCATCAAAAAGGGGAAGATTGTTGGCCTTCTTATTTTGATGATATTTAACAAATAATTTACCACTAATGTTCTTTGTCTACTATTTATGTTTTTTTATTTATTGTAGAGCTTTAACGATCATATCTAATGTAGGTTGGCGGAATAGTGGAGTGAAGCAATGTACATTTAAGTTATAGATCCAATTACAAGCTTCGTCCGTAAGTTTACCAAGTTGAGCTACAATGGGGCTTGGGTAACTTAGTTTAGGTTTTATATTATGTGTGTTGATACTTTAAGCTCAATCATATACACACATACACGTTTTGGTTTTATATATATATATAGTTATATATATACATATATGTTTTTGTTTGATAGTCTTCAAGTTTTACTATGAAACAATAGAATATAATTGAAAATACATTTCTTGTTTCATACTTACATGCATATATATGATTTCATCAATATTAATTTTATTTAATTCTATGAAATCATGTTTTAGTGCATTATATGTGTATTTTGATAAAATACTATATTCATTATTTATAGACTTCATAACAATAGTTTATATCTTTGGGTGGCACTAGGGGCACATCCCAAACCATAACCTCAACCACATCCCCTCTCTCATTTGATATAGTGCACCGGGCCCCACGTGCACTGCTGGATTTTCAACTTTTAGCGACGGACAAATCCGTCGCTATAAGTAGTTTTTCCGGCGCTAAAAGTTTTAGCGACGGAAAAAATATAGTTCCGTCGCTAAAATTTCGACGCTATAACAGGGGTGCCTAAAAAGACTATTGGCGACGGAAATTCCGTCGCTAAATTTTAGCGACGGTTTATTAGCGACGGAAAATTGGTCGCTATTTTAAAAAAATAAAAAATTTAAAAAACAATAGCGACAGAAAATCCGTCCCTAAAAGTACTTTTAGGGACGGATTTTCCGTCCCTAAAAGTAAAATTATCCGTCGCTAAAAGTAACATTAGCGACAGAAAATCCATCGCTATTAGCATGTCCCCGTGTATGTTTTCCGTCGCTAAAAAGGCCTATAGCGACGACTAATCCGTAGCTAAATATTTCTAATATTTTTTAAAAAATTATTTTAAAAATTAAAAAAACTTATACAATAATATAATAAATTTAAAACACTGTTCAATCAGCAGTATAATATTCATTCTCACACATATATAACACATATATTTTCATAAAAATATCCCAACATAATTAAAATTATTTATACAACACACCATGATAAATATTGTTTATATAGTACACACTCATTGTTTTCAAAGGTAAAACAAGCAATCTCCAGGTTTCTGTACATGATATGCTCGAGGGAATGTTATTACAAATTCTCCAGGTTTCTGTACAGCTTTGTAAACTGGAACATTGTGTTCTAGCAATATATTTGGAGGAAACATGGTTGTCTTCCCCAAGAGCACACTAAATGCATCATTATCTCCTTCAGTAGATAAAATTCCACGAGCATATACATGGTCCTTGACAACCTTTTCAAATTTAGAAGCTGCATGACCTGGTACTCCGTACCAAGTTTTAGATGCTCCACAGTGTTGGTAGTTAATACTGTCGGGCATAACAAAACTTAATGTTAGCATAATGATTCTCTCATAACAACAAAATGCAAAGAAGAAATGATTGCCAAGCTCACGCAAGAAACTTCTATACCTGTACAAGTAATGATCTTCAACATGCCAGGCAAACATACTAAATATTCAGTATCATCCTGAAGAATGGGTTCTCGTGCAAGCATTAAGAAGCGAGTTACATTATCAGTATCATCCTGAAGAAGGGAGTGAAGTATTCAGGTAATGATGCAACTAATTACCACCAAGTGATTAAGAAATTAGATATACCTGAATATCCTTGGCAGGAATATTCAGATCATAGATCTCAGCGGCTAATGGACTTGCAACTGCCCCTGCATCTTGAAGCTTGTTGGAAGCAACAAACTACACAGGACACATGTTAGGTATATTAACATGCAGAGAGGTGCACTATAAGCAGCATGAGGCATCAATTGAAAGAGATTGCATATCTATTTGATACAATAATTATTTCATGCATTAGTGAAACAACCAGAGAATGCCATGACACAGTCACATTAATAAGAAAGCAGATGACAGCTGATGTGTGTTACTTTTTTATTTTATTTTCCCCCTGTTTGCACGTTTCTCCATATAGGGACAAAAGAGGAGTATATCATAGCACTAAATTTTAGATGCTTACCTGTGCTGCACCTGCTGTATCATCAACAGCTTCTCTAACAACTCCCAATTTCATTAGTGTGTGCTCACACTGGGCAAGAGCCTGAAAATTTTGGCATTAAGAAAGAAGAAATGCTTAAAAACTAAAGTATTTTCAACTTAAATAAATAATATAGTGTGATTAAAATATACTTGTGGATGACTGAGAACTCTTTTCAGGTCTTGTAATTTCACACCATAGTTGGCTAGTAAACAATGTCGTACTGCATATTTCACTTCACCAACAATATGTAATTTGGCGAAGTAAAAGGTCATAATTGCGATGTATGCTACCACCTAATGAATTTTCTATTGGTAGCACTGCACGATCAACAAGCCAACATTCAACAGCCTGCACTCAGCAAAGGAATAAACTTTTAAACTTTTACACAAACACAAAAGATGAAAAGAGAGGAAAAAATAACCTAGTTGAACAAATTGAATGTTCTAGATCAGGCATGTTGAAGCTGACAACAAAGCGGTTTTTAATTCACACAATTAGAAAATGGAGAGATCTGATTTAACAGACAACCAAAAGAATCAAGTTCATAATTATTTCATAATTCATGACTCTTTCCAATTGGATCAAGGATAAAACAAAGTTTTGAATTATGTATAAAGGTGATTGGGATTCCTTTTGAATCTCATTATGTTGATTTTTTAATGTGGTGAAATATGGATCTGATGAATGAATTCCCAGCATAGCAGTATTGGAGGAAAGATAATGTGAATTTTGGGATAATGATAATTTGGTGAATGATAATGAATGCATAAAAGTTCAGTTTCCTAACTAAATATTATTGGTTACGATGTTAGGAATATGAGAATGAGTATTGAGAGAAAGGAATTTATTTTGCAGATAGACACCCTGAGGGTAAAAAAAAAACTTACCCAATTCTGAAGTTATGGGGTAATAAGAATCAACCATTTCATTTATATAGATAAACGAACTTGAGTCTAACAAATCATGCACATGCTTTACACAACAAGTGTTAGTCTAAGAGAAACAATACGTTTAATCAGTAACAAAATTATTACCACTAATTTAACTAACTTTAGATACAATAAACGCGGGGAAAAAAGGACAAAATTCATGTCAAAGGCACTTTCAAACTGTTCGCAGGGAACCGCCTCACAGTTCGGGTACGCCTTTGCTGCTGCAGATTCACTATAAGCACCAGGAAGACCCTAAAAATCCCAAAATCAATAGAAAAATTATATTAAAAAGAGCTAACCGATGACTAATTGCTTAACAATGCCCTAAGCAAAATTGTTAAAGGTCCATACCTGGTAAGCAACTCTGAGCTGAGGTCCATTACCAGAATTGGACAAATCTGAACTTGTCAAAGGCCCTAAAAAATAAAACAAAAATGAAATGAACCAATAGATCCACAAATTTTGTTACCATGACTTCGTGGGAGATTTCGTCGGGGAGTTGGCGGACGAGCTTCTTTAGGGCTTAGTTGTCGGCGACGAAGGTTTGGAGGCGATCGAGTTCTCCGTGGCGGTTGGTGATGGCGGCTGTGGAAACGGAGGTGGCTGGAGCGGAGCCTGACGGTGGGAGTGGGAGCGGCGGTGCTCTGGAGTAGGAAGAGTTGGGGAAGACTAGGGCCGGCCCTTGGGGAGAGGGAGAGAATGATAGGAGAAGAGACGAGGTGCAGGAGAAGGCAGAAGACAAGGGTTCTCTACCGAGCTTCGAACGGTGTGGAGAAGTGGGGCGGTTCTCGGCCGGAAGAGATGAGAACGACGAGGGGGCAAGTAGGAGGAGAAGTGGGGCGGTGCTCGGTCGAAGGAGATGACAACGAAGATGAGGTCGAAGGTGATAAAATTTTTGGGGACTTGAGAGGGTGCGGCGTGGAGGGGGTTAGGGATTTGAGAGGGTGATGAATTTTTTGGCGGTGGGACGAAATTTTCGGGGATGAATTTTTGGCGGTGGGATGAATTTTTTGGGGAGAACGGAGAGAAAAACGCCCACGCTCAGAAAAAGTTCCCATTTTTGTGTTTTAGCGACGGAAATTTCCATCGCTAAAACGCCTTTTAGCGACGGAAATTTCCCGACAGAAAATTTCTGTCGGGAATTAATGGCGACGGAAATTTTCCGTCGCCAATTGTGAAATTTCCGTCGGCAAAACTTTTTTACCGGCGGAAAAATAGCGACGACAAATTCCGTCGCTATAACATGACTTATAGCGACGGAATTTTCCATCGCTAAAGGCCCGTCGGCAATAGTTTATTTTCTAGCAGTGGTGGTATTTTAAAATTTAAAATCCCATGTGGGGCCCGGTGCACTGTAGCAAATGAGAGAGGGGTGTGGTTGAGGTTATGGTTGGGGGTGTGCCCCTATCATTTTTTTATATCTTTTATCAAGTCTATACAATCAGTTCATAAGGTTTCAAAATGTTGTTTAAGTCAAAATATCAAAATATCAATTTTCAGGTTTTCATGTTTTTGAACGTATTTTGCAAAATGATGACATTTTACAAATGGGAAATGCAATTTGGAAAATTCCTTTTGTAACATGTTCATTTACATGTTTATATACATTTCCTAAAGTTTTATTACTTTTGGACATTATTTGTTATTTTTAACAATTTTCTAAAAGTCAGAAAAACACTTTCAAAACCTTTATTTTCATATATCAGTTTGCGGTCGACCGCCACGGTCAATCGCGCCTATGTTTTTCCCTGAGGAGCCAGCAGAGACTTTTGCGGTCGACCGTGACAGTCGACCATCAGCCTGTAAGTTCTCACGGTCGACCGTCACGGTCGACCGTCACGGTCAACCGTAGCTTTCTCTGGAAATTTTCTCAGGTTTGTATATGCCTCGCGGTCGACCGCGAGAATTTTACGGTCGACTGACGCACTGTCTTTTCATACACCAACGGCTATTTCCTGCAGCTGTTGTTTGGGATTTTTTGGTCTTTTGTTTGGGGTTTTTGGCTGAGGTTTTAGGAGGCTATAAATACCCCATTGATCTCAGTTCTCATCCCAACCAATAGAGTGTTTTAAAACAAGTTTAAAGAGTTTTAAACAAGGGTTTAAGTTTGGTTTAAGTTTGTTTAAGAAGCTTTTAAGTATTTAAAAGTTTGAGTTTGTGAAATCAATTTAACAAGCGCTTGAGGAGAGCATCTATTGGTGTTAGGCATCCAACTATTCTCCCTCTACCTCTTGAGCTATTGAGAAGTTTTCTAAACTCTATTTCTAGCTTCATCTATTTGTTTGATTATCATTTTATTAAAGCTAGTTTTATATTGAGTTTAGTTGATTTGATTTCACTCATTGTTTACACACACCCACTTAAGCTTATTGTATTTGCATACATTGTATATTTGGGTTGGTGAGAGTTGTAACAATTGAGTGTGAGCTTTCATTGTGTTCTCATCCATATTAGAGAACAATCATTTATTTTAATTGTGCTTATTGTGAGGATCAATTTGTAATACACTTGTACACCGAGAGAAGTATGTGACGAGAGTCGGGAATCATCCCAAGAGGAGTGGTGTCGGTTGACGAACCTAGGGAGAGGTTGTATCCGAGCACTTGAGGGAGACACGTCTGTGACCAACACTTGAGAGGATGTAGAGTGGGATTGCAAGAGTGTTGATTGTAAAGTTTTCAGTTAGTTAAAAACCGAGTGTGAAGTGTAAACGTTATTTCCGATTAACGTAAAAAACCCGGATGTGATAGTGGATTTCTCTCCGGGAGTGGGGAGCGGAGACGTAGTACGGAAGGTCCGAACTCCGTGATCATATTGTGTGTTTGCATTGTTTATTTACACTATCACTCTTATCTTGTTTATATTTATTTAACCATTGTGTTAGTTTATATATCCTTGCATATATTTTTATCATATAGGATATATCTCATTGTTCATATTACTTATCCTAGCTCACATATCTTGTTGTATTTCATACTTGCTAGGATAACTTGTTAATTAGTTTCAATTGGCATAAAATCGGATTAGATTAGCATAAGAGCCTAATCACCCCCCTCTAGGGTCTAACACTTAGTTCATTTGCTCCATAGAAATTGAGAATATCGAACTCTTTGCATCTGCTGCAGCACTGTATACTAAGTCCTGTCACCTCTGTTTCGCACCCTGCACTGACATGCCTCTAGCAAAAGCAATGCAAGAATCACAACAATAAAATTTTTGCAAAGTTCATAAGATATAATAATGGGGAATAACATGACTCCCACAAACAAATTCAACAATCCCGCAAGCTTAAGTAAATCTGAGACTCAATACTGAAATGCAATCTGCGTTTTGTCCTCAGAGGAAAATACTTCAATTATTTCTATCTCTCTCATGGTATATCTTCCTCCTCCCACCATTTTGAGTTGAGATGAGGCTCCCTACTTGCCAAGGGAAACACAACTAACCATTGCAAATAAATATATAAGACATCCAACTAAAGTAATGATCAATAAAGGACTTACATAAGACATGAGAGAGAGGAGAGGAAGTAAATACCAATAGTCCTTTATGGATCATTATTCATTAGGAAATCTGACTTATTAAACAAGATTAACTCTCTTGACCTGATCGAAGAAGAGAGACCTCTATCTCCTGCAGAGTTGAATGAGAGGAAATCTTTACAATCATGTTTTACTTCTATTATTCAAGAGGAAGAAATCTATTGGCGGCAAAGATCTCGTATACAGTGGTTGAAGGAGGGAGATGCGAATACTACTTTTTTCCATAGAACAGCTTCTACACACAAAAGATCCAATCATATTGCTTCTATTTTCCATTTGGATTCTGAGATCACAGACAATGAGGAAATTACTAAGGCTTTCCATGACTATTATCTTCATCTTTTTGGTCAAGAAAACTCTAATAGCCTTTCTGTTGATTGGGATTTTTTGTATCCTGTTCAGAATTCTAATCTTTCTTCTCTTGAGGCATCCTTTTCTGAAGCGGAAGTTAAAAATGCTGTTTTTAGCATGAATCCAAACAAGGCACCTAGTCCAGATGGTTTTTCCCTACTTTTCTATCAATCTTTTTGGGACTTAATAAAATCAGATTTGGTTGCTCTTATTAACTATTTTGGGGATAATCCCTCATCACTTCACAGGGTGAATAGAGTTCTCATCACTCTCATCCCGAAATCAAAAGACAGACCCACAGTCAAAGATTTTAGGCCTATCAATTTGATCAATTGCATTTTCAAAATCTTTACTAAAATTCTAGCTATCAGACTAGCTCCTCTTTGACAGACCCTAGAGGGGGGTGATTAGGGTCTTATGCTAATCTAATCCGATTAAAATGCCAATAAAAATTACTTAACAAATATATTCTTGCAAGATAGAAATACGAGAGATATAAGCAAGAATAAGCAATATGAACAACAAGATATATCCTAACAAAGAAATATAGGCAATGTATGTGCAAGGATATAAAGCTAACACAAGGTGATATATCCTACCAAATAGATATACAATATGATATATGCAAGGATATGTAAACTAACAAAAGGGTAAACAATATGAACTAGATAGTGGATCAGATAAATAATGAGCTAATGACAATGGCGATAAGAAATATAAACACAAGAATAAATAAACGCCAAAGCACACTCAAACACAAGATATGATCACGGAGTTCGGACCTTCCGTCCTACGTCTCCGCTCCCCACTCCCGGGGAGAAATCCACTATCACAATCCGGTTTGGAAGCCGGAACTTCTACACACTCGGTTTACAAGTTCACCGAAAACTCTCACACAACAAACACTATGCAATCACACTCTACACCCACACAAGTGTTGGACCTAGCCGTATCTCCCTCAAGTGCTCGGTTATAACCTCTCCCTAGGTTCATCAACCGACGTCACTCCTCTTGGAACGATCCCCGACTCTCACCACACACTTCTCACTTGGTGTACAAGTATATTACAAAGTGATCTCACAATTAAGCACAATGTAACAAATGATTATTCTCTCTAACAAGGTGAGAACTCAATTAAGCACAACTCAATGTTACAAACTCTCACAACCCTAATATACTATGTATGCAAATACAATAAGCTCAAGTGAGTGTGTGTAACAATGAGATAAAATCAAATCTAACTCAAATAGCAAATAGCAATAATAAGAATATGAAAATCAATAATAAAATTACTAGAGAAAAGAGTTAGAAAACTTCTCAATAGATCAAGAGGTAGAAGGAGAATAGTTGGATGCCCAAACACCAATAGATGATCTCCTCAAGCTCTTGTGAAATTGATTACCCAAACTCAAACTTCCAAATGCTTAAAAGCTTCTTAAACACACTTAAACCAAGCTAAAACCCTTGTTAAAACTCTTTTAAACTTGGTTAAAAACTCTCTTGGATGATTATAGAGCTGGGTATAAGGGGGTATATATAGGAGACCCCAAAACATAAGAAAAACCCAGCAAAAGGATAAAAAACCCAAAAAACAAGGAGTCTGAAAAACTAGCCGTTATGCAGTTATAAGTCGACTTGCTACAATGATAAGTCGACTTATAACTAGCCGTTACAGTCAAATTTTCAGCCTATAAGTCGACTTCAAGTCGACTTAACAGACAATACAGGTTTTTGGCAGAGTCTGAAATTTTGCGTATCTTGTTTTGTAAAATCAATTAAAAATAGTAAATCAACTCCAAAAATTATAAACTTTTGTGGGAAGTTTCTTGACATGCATATGAACATGTTAGAGAAATAATTTCTTAAATATTACTTCCCATTTGAGAGAAATAATTTATTTTGTAAACTGGTCAAAAATACATAACTGTGCAACACTTCATAAGTAGACTTATAAAAGTTATAAGTCGACTTGCTATAAGTCGACTTGCCTTGCTTTATAAGTCGACTTAGCAGAGAATAAAATGTAATTTCTAGAGGAGTTCATAAGTCGACTTGTCAAGGTTTATAAGTCGACTTATAAACATGCACATGCACTATACATGCTGAAAATCTGATTTTTAAAGTACCTTTAAAAATAACAAATAAATTCTAAAAAATATAAAACTTTGGAAGATATTTATAAACATGTTAATGAACATGTTACAAAAAGATTTTTTGTAATTGCATTCTCCAAAAGTGAAAACTCATCATTTTATAAAACTAGTCCAAAACATGAAAACTAAACATACATGTTTTTGACATTTGACTTAAACAAACTTTTAAAACTTTGTAAAATATTTATATGGACATAATAAAAGATGTTTATGATTTATATATAGTCCAAAACATATTAAAACATATTTTGCATAAAAACACCTATATTTGAGAAAATAACAAATATATATATGTACGTGTGTGTATGTTTGAGCTTATAGAATTAACACACATAATATAAACCTAAACTAATGTACCCAAGCTATGAGATCTTCAATATACTTGACTTGGTACACTATGCGGATGAAGCTTGAACTTGATCTTTAACTTTGAATTACAAGGGCTTCAACCCGACATTCCGCCAACCTCCATTGGATATGATCGTTGAAGCTTTATTCCATCCATCCTCCAACAATGTTGTTTGTCTATAATAAATAAGAAAACACAAATACTAGATAAACAACATTAGTGGTAAATTGTTTGTTAAACATCATCAAAACAAGAAGGCCAACAATCTCCCCCTTTTTGATGATGATAAACAATTTACAAAAAGGATATATGCATGAAAGGAAATGAATATATAAAGAATATTATATCATGCATATAAACAAAAAAGAATATACTCACAATATTTCTCCCCCTTTGACAACATTAAAAAGGGGACAAAAGAATTAAGAGAGGAAAGCTCCCCCTATCAATAAGCATAGGTGAGTATAAAAACAAAAATAGAAAAGGGATTAGCTCCCCCTATCAAAATGACATATAGAATATAAGCAATAAAAGATCATGGCAAACATATGAGTATGCATACATGAAAAATATGTTAAACATCACTCACATACAAAAAGACAAATGAGAACATATATAGATATATCGAGGTGAAAAATAGTGTCTCATATCAACGAACATAAAAACCATTTGTGAAGGTAGATTTATGAAATCAAAAGAAGAGAAAACATGAGAATCATGCAAAAAGTTTTCAAATGAAAACAAATCAACCAAAAGAAATCATAAATCAAAGTTTAAATCTAAAAACACAAAATTAAATCATCATTGATTCAAAAATCAAGAGAGGTAACTATATTTAGCTCTTGAGCTAGTATCAACCCATATAAACATTCTAGCACCCGGTAAACATGATTTGGGAATAAACACCCAATAAACCCGGAGGGTTATATAAGCACAAACCTCTCATCAAAATCAAGATTAATAATCATGAAAACAAAATATTTGATAAAAGAAAAATTGTTTTCATAATCAAAAGATTTTAAAAATATAATTTTTAAAAACCAAGAAAAGGAAAAATAAGAAAACTAAAACTCTTGGTTTAAAAATCATTTTGGCACCCAAGAATTCTTGGTGCCGAATTGGTTTGGGACATGACCCTTATCATTCAAGCTTAAAGCCCTAGAGTTATGAACCCTTTTAGGCGCATGTAGTGCACTAACACGGTCAAAGCAATAATCGCTCAAATGACCCTTCTGATTATAATTTGTGCAATGAAAGAGATCCATTTGTTTTTGTGGACCATTAGCTCGTGCACGGGAAATATTTGCAAATAAATATTTTTTTATAATTATATTACAAATGAGAAAAATTATCAAAACAAAACTTTCCTAAGTGGTCATATCTACCACAAACATCACATTTAAACTTTTGTGGCTTAATAAAGTCATTTGGCAAAGGTGAAGTCTTTTTCAAATCATAGCAAAATTTTGCCAAATGGTCAAAACGATCACAAATATCACACTTGAACACACTAGCATGTTTATGATGAACTTTGTGAGAATGAGCATGTGAATGTGTAAGCGCACAAGATGAAGAAGCTACATGAGATGCACAAGGAGCATTAGAATTCTTATGTTTGTGTGCATCATAGCAAAATTTAGCAAGATGGCCTTTACAGCCGCAAATTGAACACTTATAAACTTTGCTATATATGTGTGCATGATGAGTAGATGATAACTTAGACTTGGCACACATATCCATAAGCCTCTTATGATTATCAAAGCATATTTTCAAAGTTGAATCTAAAGATAAAATGCATTTTTTTCATAAGATTCAAGTCTTTATTTTTAGGCACATATGCACTTTTAGAAGTAGAACATAAATAGTTGTTTATAAAAGAAGCAGTGTCATTTTGTATGTTCTCTACTTCTAACATGGCATTATCTTTTTCATGAGATAAGCTAGTTATAGATGTGGTTAATTTTTTATTTTCCAAAATTAACATGTCATTGTTTTCTTTAAGCATGGTATTTTCTTTTGTAATGACATCCAATTTTGACACTAGCTCCTCATGATCAGATTCTAGATTATCATGCTTGCTTTTAAGATCAATAAAAACTTTATGCAATTTGTTAAAGGCATGTAATAATTTTTTGGAAACACAAGCAAGTTCATCACTAGATAAATCATTAATGGATTCGAACTCGCAAACCTCACTAGGGCTATCGCCTAGTGCTCGTGTGCATGAAGCTCCTTTAGAACTTGAAGCGGGATCCTCCAAAGCTTGTCGGATCGCCTCCAAGTCTCCTTGATGTGCTTCAATAAATTTTCATAAGGTGTAAACACTATCAAAATGAACAAACTTGTTAGACATAGATGAATTAAAAGCATTTAGCAAATATTCTAATAAAATATTGTTCATTGTAAACATACGATGATCATTCTTATTCCACTTGGATTTCTCCAAAATGGACACAATATAAGCATCATCTATAATTTCCCATAAATCAAAATATTTAGATCTAACAAATAGCTTAAATCTAACACACCATTAGGCATAGGAGAAATTATCTAATCTAGGAGCAACACTATAATCATAGCCTAAACAAGATGCATCATTCATATCCATAAATTGTAAAAATATGCAAGCAAGATACAAATACAATCAAAACAATATTAGCATAAAAAGATAACTTGGATCTTTAACTCAAGACGATTAGACCTTAAATCAAAGAGCACCAAGCTCTGATACCAATTGATAGACCCTAGAGGGGGGGTGATTAGGGTCTTATGCTAATCTAATCTGATTAAAATACCAATAAAAATTACTTAACAAATATATTCTTGCAAGATAGATATACGAGAGATATAAGGAAGAATAAGCAATATGAACAACAAGATATATCCTAACAAAGAGATATAGGCAATGTATGTGCAAGGATATAAAGCTAACACAAGGTGATATATCCTACCAAATAGATATACAATATGATATATGCAAGGATATGTAAACTAACACAAGGGTAAACAATATGAACTAGATAGTGGATCATATAAATAATGAGCTAATGACAATGGCGATAAGAAATATAAACACAAGAATAAATAAACGCCAAAGCACACTCAAACACAAGATATGATCACGGAGTTCGGACCTTCGGTCCTACTTCTTCGCTCCCCACTCCCGGGGAGAAATCCACTATCATAATCTGGTTTGGAAGCCGGAATTTCTACACACTCGGTTTACAAGTTTACCGAAAACTCTCACACAACAAACACTATGCAATCACACTCTGCACCCACACAAGTGTTGGACCTAGCCGTGTCTCCCTCAAGTGCTCGGTTACAACCTCTTCCTAGGTTCGTCAACCAACGCCACTCCTCTTGGAACGATCCCCGACTCTCACTACACACTCCTCACTCGGTGTACAAGTGTGTTACAAAGTGATCTCACAATTAAGCATAATGTAACAAATGATTGTTCTCTCTAACAAGGTGAGAACTCAATTAAGCACAACTCAATGTTACAAACTCTCACAACCCTAATATACTATGTATGCAAATACAATAAGCTCAAGTGGGTGTGTGTAACAATGAGATAAAATCAAATCTAACTCAAATAGCAAATAGCAATAATAAGATTATGAAAATTAATAATAAAATTACTAGAGAAAAGAGTTAGAAAACTTCTCAATAGATCAAGAGGTAGAAGGAGAATAGTTGGATGCCCAAACACCAATAGATGATCTCCTCAAGCTCTTGTGAAATTGATTTCTCAAACTCAAACTTCCAAATGCTTAAAAGCTTCTTAAACACACTTAAACCAAGCTAAAACTCTTGTTAAAACTCTTTTAAACTTGGTTAAAAACTCTCTTGGATGATTATAGAGCTGGGTATAAGGGGATATATATAGGAGACCCCAAAACATAAGAAAAACCCAGCAAAAGGACAAAAAACCCGAAAAACAAGGAGTCTGGAAAACTAGCCATTATGCAGTTATAAGTCGACTTGCTACAATGATAAGTCGACTTATAACTAGCCGTTACAGTCAAATTTTCAGCCTATAAGTCGACTTCAAGTCGACTTAACAGACAATACAGGTTTTTGGCAGAGTCTGAAATTTTGCGTATCTGGTTTTGTAAAATCAATTAAAAATAGTAAATCAACTCCAAAAATTATAAACTTTTGTGAGAAGTTTCTTGACATGCATATGAACATGTTAGAGAAATAATTTCTTAAATATTACTTCTCATATGAGAGAAATAATTTATTTTGTAAACTGGTCGAAAATACATAACTGTGCAACACTTCATAAGTAGACTTATAAAAGTTATAAGTCGACTTGCTATAAGTCGACTTGCCTTGTTTTATAAGTCGACTTAGCAGAGAATAAAATGTAATTTCTAGAGGAGTTCATAAGTCGACTTGTCAGGGTTTATAAGTCGACTTATAAACATGCACATGCACTATACATGCTGAAAATCTGATTTTTAAAGTACCTTTAAAAATAACAAATAAATTTCAAAAAATATAAAACTTTGGAAGATATTTATAAACATGTTAATGAACATGTTACAAAAAGAGTTTTTGTAATTGCATTCTCCAAAAGTGAAAACTCATCATTTTATAAAACTAGTCCAAAACATGAAAACTAAACATACATGTTTTTGACATTTGACTTAAACAAACTTTTGAAACTTTGTAAAATATTTATATGGACATAATAAAAGATGTTTATGATGTATATATAGTCCAAAACATATTAAAACATATTTTGCATAAAAACACTTATATTTGAGAAAATTACAAATATATATATGTACGTGTGTGTATGTTTGAGCTTATAGAATTAAACACATAATATAAACCTAAACTAATGTACCCAAGCTATGAGATCTTCAATATACTTGACTTGGTACACTATGCGGATAAAGCTTGAACTTGATCTTTAACTTTGAATTACAAGGGCTTCAACCCGACATTCCGCCAACCTCTATTGAATATGATCGTTGAAGCTCTATTCCATCCATCCTCCAACAACGTTGTTTATCTATAATAAATAAGAAAACACAAATACTAGACAAACAACATTAGTGGTAAATTGTTTGTTAAATATCATCAAAACAAGAAGGCCAACACTCTTATGCAAGAGTTGGTCGCCCCCTCTCAATCAGCTTTCCAAAATGGAAGATCTACTCTTGACTCTATTCTAATTGCTAATGAGATGATACACTTTTGCTCTAAGAGAAAAAAGGAAGTGGCTATGGTTAAAATTGACTTTGCTAAGGCTTTTGATTCCATAAACTGGAATTTTCTTATCAATTTGATTAAAGCTAGAGGATTTGGGGACAAGTGGTGCTCTTGGATTTACTTCATTGTTTCAACTTCAATTTGTTCAGTGCTTGTTAATGGATCTCCCTCCAGTTCTTTTACATGCAAAAGAGGTCTTAAACAAGGCGACCCTCTCTCCCCCTTACTTTTTAACTTATCAGTAGATGTTTTGAGTAAAATGATTATGTATAACGTAGATGAAGGATTGCTTTCCAATCTACACATCAAAGAACCTCTCAACCATATTAGGAGCTTGCAATTTGCTGACGACACTTTACTCTTTGTCAGAAGCACCTTTGAAGACATTAGCACTTTAAAGGCAATTTTATACATTTTTGAAGACATTTCAGGCTTGGGCATCAATTACTCAAAATCATCCCTCATCTATTTTGGTAGTATTCAAAATAGAGGTTTATCTCTATCATCAGCCCTCAATTGCAAATTTGATAGTCTCCCTATCAAATATCTCGGTTTACCTTTGAAAAGTGGTAAACTATCAAAATCAGACTGGCAACCCTTGTTGAACAATTTACATCGTAAACTTGCTTCTTGGAAGTGCAACTGTATATCCTTTGGAGGTAGATTGGTTTTGCTAAACTCTGTTCTTACTTCAATACCACTATACTTTATGTCTTTTTACAAATTACCAGGATGGTTGATCAAAGAAGTGGACAGAATCAGAAAGAACTTCCTTTGGTCAGGTAAAACTGTTTCTAAACCTTTCAAATGCCTGGTCAATTGGAAGAGGGTTTGCATGCATAAATCAGAAGGGGATTTGGGAGTGAAAGATCTCAAAACTTTTAATATCTCTCTTCTTTCAAAATGGCTATGGAAATGTCTTGAAAGAGATTCTTATATTGGGGCATTCCTTAATCATCTATATGTCAGAAAAGGTTCTTCTCTGCAATCAGTTACTTCTAATGCTTCTAACTCTCTGGTGTGGAATGATATCATTTCAAATAAAGATGTTTTCTTACAACTTCTATCATGGTCTCTTGGTTCTGGAGAAAAAAAATCAGATTTTGGGAGGATAAATGGATTGGTAAAAATTCTCTATCCAGTTTGTATCCATCCTTATACCTTCTAGCCTGGTCCAACAATGTCTCTATTCGTAGTCAAGGAAATTTTCACAACAACATTTGGCATTGGCACCCTCTTTTGAAGCGTAGCATTACAACAGTATCACATACTGTCAAACTGGAATTCATGAATCGCATTGGTGTACATAAAATTTCAAATCAGGTGGATATCCCAATATGGTCCTTAACATCAAATGGTCTCTTCTCTGTCAAATCCCTATATGATTTTTTAATTTCCAGAGGAATTAAATCATCCACTTACAATAGTCTGGAATCCTATTTTACCAAGCAAAATTCAACTCTTCACATGGCTTTTAACTATGAATCGTCTTCATACTAAAGACAATCTCCTGAAAAAAGGTTGGCAAGGAGATCCTTTGTGCATTTTTTATAAATCAAATTCTGAATCTGTAGAGCATATATTCTTTTCGTGCAATATAGCTTCTGCTGTTTGGAAGCATTTCAGTGAATACTATCTACCTTTTACATGGCCAAACTCTCTAGAGGATTTTATGCTATCTATTGCATCTCTGAAAAAAAAAGGAGGGAATTTTATGGAAATGTATTTTTCCTACAGTATGCTGGTTTATATGGTCTTCAAGGAACAAAATTGTATTTGAAGAAGTCTCTTTCTCTGTTGCAAATATAATTAATTCATCCATCTTTTCTTTATGCGAATGGTCAGGAGCAGAAAGAAGAAAAGATGATCTGAATTTGGCAAGAGCATTAGAAGAAAGACCTATACCACGGCTGGGAGATTAATATCTACATTTCTGAAAGAGGAAAGAAGGCGCTGAAGCTTGCAGCAGTGTTATATCAGTTTTTTTAGTAGCTTCTGATGTTGTTGTGTATATATCAGCTTTTGGTTTTTATTTTGTTCCCTTAGTTTATAGAAAACTTATTTTCTCTTGATCAAATGTATGGCTGGCTTTGGTTCTTACATATATCCATGTCAACGGTGAATGACGGCAAGGCCCTCTCTTTATCTTCATGGATGTTTGTAAGAAGAAGGTCCTACATTCCTAACAAGAGAAAATATTTTTTCTATCTACTAATCTCTATGGATACAATTCGTATCTTGTTTTTGTAAACATACTTATGTTTTTAATGAACAGGGTATACCCCTTGTTGTTCAGTCAAAAAAAAAATAGTGTCTCAGAAAACAGTTAAACAAATTGTTTCCTCCAAATCACATCCAACATGTTTATGCGTAAAGGTCTATGCCCCAGAATTTGGCTGGCTGATTGGTTCGATACTTGCGATCAATCCCCTTGATCTTATCCATGTCTTCATCTGATATGGTGAAATCAAACACCTGAAAGTTCTCCTTCAACCTTTCCATCTTTGATGTCTTGGGGATGATTACAGTGTTTCTCTGGATGCCCCAACGAAGAACAAGCTGAGCGACAGTTTTGGTATACTTCTGAGCTAACTCCTGCATATGAAGGGACCAACAGTTATTATGAGAAAGATTTCATAAAACCCTCCTACACTTTGACGAGTTTTTGCATAATCCCTGAACTTTACAAATCATGAAAATCCCCTCTGAACTTGACCTGCCTAAATATCATGAATGACAATAATTGCTTTAAAATGTCACGTCAAGCGCGTGGCAAAATTTGGATAATTTTACCCCTATCTACTAAGGGGCTGTTTGTTTTGATGTTTTTAAACCCGAAAACCTGACACGGATGGGAGAGGGTGTCAGGCTTTCGGGCCTTTTCACACCCGAAATCACAAAAACAAACAGCCCCTAAGTGTGGGTAAAAGTTTTTTTAAAAAAAAGGTAAATTGATTTTTGCCTCTACCCATTATATCACGAAGAGAATTCCCAATAGTTCTAGGGGTTTGTATAATTTTGGAAGTTTAGGGAGTTCTTGCGTAGAACTTCCCAGAGTTCAAAGAAGCTGAAAATTTTACTTAAAAAGCAAATTAACTATAAATATGAATAGAAAAACATACATTAAATCAGCTTGGTAATAGAAACGCAGTGTTACCTGGATGACAGGATCTTCTAGGCATGAAACTGTACCAAACCATTCAGCATTGGCAGCGGCACCACCAAGAGGAGTGTGTGCAGTAACACAAATTCCTTGCTTCTGGCAGAATTTGACAAGAGAATCGCGTTGGAAATAAGGATGAGTCTCGATCTGGTTTACTGAAGGCTTTATCCTCGAGTAAGCCATACAATCTCTAGTAAGGAAGATGTCATAGTTGCTGCAAAACAAGAGGAAACAATCATATATTCACGTCACTAAAACACCAATATAGAAATAGCATTCATATACTTAAAGCTACAATCATACTTGTTTTCTCTACTAGAAAAGAACTCAGGTCAATGCACAATGTAGAGGGTAAATGTTTTCCCCCCTTTCCAAATCGATAAATAAAGTAATGAATGCAAGTTACAAATGTGTATAAGTGGTTATATAATTTTTTTTTCAGATCGACAAGAAAAGTGATGAGTGAAGCTTTAGGACCACATGTGCTTTTCAAATGAATCACAGTTTAGTGGTTTGCCTTATTAAGTTATTCCTCATATGTTCTAGCAATTTCATATATCACATCTTTCATTATTCCCTTTTCAGAATGATTCCTTTCATTATTTTGGAAATCTTACAGGGTTATTAATCAATGGAAGGTATTCCGTGAACCTATGTTGCCATCAACAAGAAATAATCCTTACTAGAAACAAAACGGATTTGGATTTTAAGAACATTGTTCACATTTTAATTTCTTGAGCTAAACTTTCCATATATTGGTATTGATGCATGACAATCGTGGATCGTCGGTTTGCTGAAATTAGGATTTATTAAGATCTTTTTTGTTTTGGAAATATTTGACGCAATCTTTGTTTAAGGTAGGATTTTCATAGGATTTGATGTTAGGATCTTTGAGATTTTATTTTGTTGGAGGTTTTATTTTGTTTCCTTAGAATTGCATGTCAGCATCTTCTGAAACTTGATTTTATCATATTTCTTTAGGAGGTATATTTTTTTTAAATAAATGTATAAGCCTCATTGAAAAGGCAAACTATGATTAATGAAAAGAAAATTTCTTGAGATATGAAATCTTTGTCAGCATGTGAAGTACTAAAGTTATGACATGCAAAGTGTTAAGGTGTGAAGCCCCTGATTGTGAAGCCCTTCTTCCATCCTAGCCCTCTAATTACAATATCCTTCAATTAAATCCTCTCCTCAAAAGAATTATCACTATATGAAATCATCAAACAAGCCACCAAAAAAAGGGGGGGGGATATTCATCCCTGTGAACAGTAATTTTGTTATTGTTATTCGCCTTCATCTTGATATCCGACACCACCCACCTCCTCCTACAATGCCACACTCCTTCGAATCCAACTACAAATACTGACAATGACCTCCAATGAGCTCGCAAGTTTTGTTTGATTATCCTTGTCATTAGATCTACTCTGATTCATGCTTAATAAGATATGATCACTCTCCGGCAAGACCTTACAACACGGCTCTAAATAATTATCAAAGACTTCAAAATCTACCCAATCCACCCTTTAGATCTCGATCGGATTCCAATAACTAATGAAGTTTATAATATCAAGAATCTTGTACTTTTCGATCGGATCTAGACAGATTAGGGGTGGCAAATGGGTCGGGTTGGGTCATAGTTGACCCGACCCGTATAAATGTGACTCGACCCAACCCGTTTAATAAATAGGTCAATGTGATATGACTCGTTTATTAAACGGGTTACCTAACTCGACCCGTTTAATAATGACTAATACCTATTCATCCAGAGCCTGATAAGATGTGAAAAGCATTGATGTACCAAAAGTTTGAGACTCGATTAATGTTCTCTGTTTTATTACTTAAATCTAAACTTTCAAAATCATCGAACATAATGCAAATGATGGCCTCAACGTTTACAGCAACCAAGAAAACAAATAGCAGATTTGCCATCGGAGATAACAAGCACACAGGCAAGGACCAATACGAGTTTGGAAAGCTACGACCAAAGTGGAATTCACAAGATGATATATTCAACAGCAGAAATATTAAACGATGTGTAAAAATTCTACAGAAACCTACTTTATTCTGCAAATAAAAAATAGAACCCTTGTATCCTAGTGGAAAATAGGAAATGCATTACATCGGAAAAGAAAAAGACAACAAAATTATAACTATTGTAAATCTCACCATAATAAATTTCATTATGCATGATCTTATACTGAAATCTACGCACATAAAATTCAACCAACCATCATACCAATTAGCATTTGATAGAGAATCATTACTTGACAACATTTTGGAAACAAGAAGTCTTCAATCAAGCAACTCCGTGATCGGCGTCTTTCTGTTGAAACCCTCAATCGCTGCAAGCTGCGCTGCAGGCTGTCGCTCGCTCTCGTCGTCGCACGCCGCTCGACGCCGCTTGCCTCCACTTGTTCATCGTCACTCTTGTCACCTCTCTCCAATTGCCGCCGCTCGCCGCTTGAACCAACGATTTGATCGACGAACCCAATCGTCGAAAAACCAACCAGAACCCTAGAGGTCGCACTAACACCGACGGAGGCGATGATTTTGGATCGTTGGGGATGGAGGAGCTAGATTTGAGAAAGGAGTAGTCTTTTTCGACGAGGCCGGCGATTTCAATAGGGGAAGTTGCGGTCGATGATTTTAGTTTTTCTTTGGGTCAGTGTTTGTATTATGCGGGTCAATCGGGTCAACCCGAATTGACTCATTTAATAAATGGGTAAATTTGGGTTAACCTGTTTATGACCCGACCCATGTAATTCAACCCATGCCCATTATAAATGGGTCGGGTCGGATCGCGTTGATGGGTCGGGCCAGAAATTGTCACCCTTATCTAGACTAGCATCAAAGGAAAAAAAATTTGGGAGCATTCGACTTTTGGATCTAAGTCCCCCTCCCTGATCCTCGTCAATTGGTATCAAAATAAGTTTAAGTCAGGCCTCAGCATGGATGGACTCACATATTAAGAAAATCATCTTCCACTTAGCCAAGTTGCAAGAGCTTCTTAAGAAATAGGAACCGAAATTGGATTTTAATACTGAGCAAGAAATGCTATTGACATATGAGCTTGAACCTGAAGAAAAAATAGAGCAAAAGATTGGCTTAGAGCATGAGCTTGAGCGAGAATACAAATTAACCTCGAGCAACCAAATCTAAAAATTGATTCATAGTCCCAACTAGAATGTGAGCTAGAAGCAATACCAAAAATAAAAATTGATTCAAAATTGGAGTTGATACTCGAATATAAAGGAGAGCCAATACTCATGCTCAAACTGAGAATGAAGCCAAATGTTGTTCCAAAACCAAAGTTCTAATCAAGTCCAAAGCCCAAAATAAAGTTAAGCCCAGAACCCGAATTTAAGATCAATATGTTGTGTAAATTCACAGCTCCGACTAATCTAATTTTGACTGTCCCCAACTAAATATCAAATTTTACAACTCATATTGAAGATCCTACAACCCACGACATAATAGTTTCCACCGGTCAAATTAATCATTACGCTCTCCCTCTATAAAACTCAAGATCGTATTTTCTCTAAAAAGGAGAGATTTGATGCAGGACGATCGTGGACAGTCGGTTTGCTAAATTAGTATTTAATAAGATTTATTTATTTTGGAAATATTTGATGTAATCTTTGTTTAAGGTAGAATTTTCGTAGGATTTGATGCTATGATCTTTTATATTTTATTTTGTTAGAAATTTTATTTTGTTTCTTTAGAATTAGGATGCTCTGAAATTTGATTTTATCATGTTCCCTTAGGAGTTATTTTTTGTTCTCTTTAAATAAATGTGCAAGCCTCATTGAGAATGAAGACTCAATGTGATTAATGAAAAGAATGTTTCCTGAGATGTGAATTGTTAAAGTTATGACATGTGATGTGTTGAGGTGCAAAGCCCTGCTTCTATTCTAGCCCTTTAATTACAGTATACTTCAATAAAATCCTCTCCACAAAGAATTCCAACTGTCTGAAATCATCATAAAACCCACCAAAAGGAAAAAAAATAAAAATAAAAGTACTCATGGATAAACAATAAACCTCTTGCTATTCATCATTGTGAACAATCTATTTGCCTTTTCTTTGATATCTGACAACACCCGCACCCTACAACAATACCACACTCCTTCAAATCTGACTACAAACCCAGACGATGACCCCCGATGAGCTCTTGAGGTTTATTTGATTATCCTCGCCGTTAGATCTCCTCCGATAGACCCTTAATGACTTATAACACTATCTCGCAAGACCTTACAACACAGCTCTGGAGAGTTATTGAATACTTTAAAATTTAACCGCTCCACCTTTAGATCTTGATCAGATTCAAATAACTATCGAAGTTCACAATATCAAGAATCTCGTACTTTCTGATAAGATCTGGATTGACATTGAAGGCAACAAATTCGGAAGCCTTTGACTTTTGGCTCATAGGCCCTTCCCCAATCCTCATCAGATATCCTATGGGTTAAAACTGATTACAACAGCAGACAACTTGATGTTGGGTAACGTGAAGGTCAAATTCCTTCTTTGAAGAGTTCCATTTGGTCAAATCCAAACTTGTCTGAAGAGTTTCATCTGGTGGAAAGACTAGTTAGCATATATATTGTTAGGATTTTATTCATTAGGTTTAAATTTGAAAGTGGAGTTTAGTTTGCATTGAAATTCTAGTAAGATAGGATCAGCTGGAAATTAACTTATAATAAGATTTGAAGTTTATTTCTATTTGAATCATAGTAGAGATAGAATTTTAAACCCTATATAAAGGATTGTAGGTTTTTTTTATATTATGAATATTGATACAACACCAGCAAAGCCTTTATCCCAGATGTTCGGGGTCGGCTATGCGGATCCTATTCTTCCATTCCGTCCGATTTCTGGTCATCTGTTCTGTCAAGTTAATCATTATCTTATCTTTCTTAATTGTTTCTAACTAAATTCTCTTAGGCCTACCTCTAGAGCTCCATTGTACATGACTAAACTATCTTAGTTGATTCTCTCTTATTTTATCCTCAATAGAAGCAACCTCTAATTTACTATAAATACACTCATTTTTTATTCTATCTTTTAGTGTACACCCACAAGATCATCGTAAGATTTCATTTCTACTACACTCATTTTTGACATGTTTTTAATTACCTAACATTCTAATCTATAAAGCATTGTTGGTTTTATAATCATCCTTTAGAATATTTTCTTTAGTCTCTTAGGTATTCTACGATCACATAAGACTCTCAAAATACTTCTCCAATTCAACCGACCCATTTGATTCGATAGACAACATCATAGTCAATCTCACAATCATTACGAATTATTGATCCTAAATAACGAAAGCGATTACTTTTGAATATTTCTTGAACATCAATATGTATGAATATGTATGATAGGCTCTTCTCTCTTTAGTTTTACTAAAAGTGCCTTTTATATATTCTGTTTTTATTCTGCTAATTTTAAAACATTTAGTTTTTGAGAGCTTGTTTTTACTTCTCTACTCTAGAAATTATTCTTTCTTTAGTCTCGTTAAGTAGTATTATACCGTCAGCAAATAATACACCGTCAGCAAATAATACACACAACGAAACTTCATCCTAAATATGTCTAATAAGTTAGTTTGGTTCATAATCAACGCAAAAAGATAAGAGCTTGAGATTGGTCCTTGATGCAAACCAATGGTAATAGGAATAATTCAGTCTCTCCTCTATTTATTCTTATTCTAGTTGTTACTCTATCATACACATATTTAATTACATCAATATATGTACTAGATAAGTATTTCTTCTCCGTACCTCTCCAAACACTCTATCATAAGCTTTTTTTAATTAATAAAATCATATGCAGATTATTTCTCTCATCGCTATATCTCTCCATCAAAAATCTCAATATATGAATAAGCTTCATAGTTGACTTCCCGGATATAAAACCAAATTGGTTTTTAGCAGTGTTGTAAATAGTGACAAATAACGTCATAGTAGCAGCTGTAATAGCGATAGCAGCGTATGCCCAAACTGCCGTAGTCAAAAGCGGTGATTTTTAGCAGCATCGATGCTATTAGCTTGGAATAGCGACAATAGCACGTAAAAGCGCTTTCTAGCGCTATAGGTGCTTTAAAATACAAATTATCTGATTTGTACCCGACCCTTAAACTAACCCAAATTCTTAAGTAAACGGGTTTTTCATACCCGACCTGTTTTTTAACTTAAAACCCATTTTTTCCAAATCTCCTCTACTATTCGTACCTAAAAACCCATAACGCAAAATTGCTGCCACTACCTCCAATCGTTGAAGCTTCACTGCCTCTCATAATCCTCTCATTGTTAAATCTCTACCTCCTCTTTGTTCTTCGTGAAGCTTTACAATCCTCCTCTTTGTTCCTCCTAAAGCTCCTCTATCTCCCCTAACTCTGCATCCACCTCTCTTTCAAGCACTATCACCTTCTCCTTAAAGTCCTGTTTTATTATGTACGGTAGTTTTTAAATACTGCGTAACTGTTACAAACTTATTTCTTGCCTAGGATCTCTATAAATCATCAAATATGCATTTGTAAAATTTTTAGATTTTTCTTAAATTTTTTTAATATTTCTAAATAGTTAAACTGGATCGCTTTAGGGCTTTACGTATTTTGCCAGTTTTTGCTGTCAAATCGCAAAATAGCCTTAGCGGTGCCTCACTATTTTGCTATGTTTTCCACTTTCCATAACCTTAGTTTTCAGATGCACTTATCATTTTTCTTAGTATTTGTTCAATTACCATTTCCCAAAGTTTTATTATATGACACTTGAGTTTAATACCATGATAGTTTGAAGAACTTAGTATATCTCTTTTATTTTTGTATATCGATGTCAATGTAATAATCCTCTACTCATCGGGCATTCTCTTGGCCTAAATAATCTTATTAGACAATTTAGCCAACCATCGTAAGCTTATATCTCCAAGACATTTTTAAACTTTAATAAGGATACCATCTACTCCTATGACTCTTATATTTTTTCTATTTTCTTTAGAGCAGTTTTAACCTCATTAACCCTAATTTTTCGACAATATCTATAGTTTTTATCATGCACTATATAGCCAAAATCTCTATTTGTTTACCAACTTGGTTATCATCAAACAATTTATGAAAGAAACTTTATCTCTCTTTTATTTCATCGCCCTTTACTAGAACTTTTTAATCTTCAATCTTGATACATCTAATATTACTCGAATCCCTACTCTTCCTTTCTCTCATCTTAGCAAGCTAATACCTATATATACTTTTATCCCACATTAGATTCTAATTTCATATAGAAATTGTCATAAGCCTTATCATTGGACTCAATAACTACCTTTTTTCTTCCTTACCTTGCCAGTTTTTATTTTTCAAAGTTTTCCTCGCTCCTACATTTTTCCAATCTTTATACAATGTTCTCTTTGCTCTAATCACTTTTCAACTTCCTCGTTCTACCACCAAGTCTCTTTACCATGTAATCTACAACCCTTAAATTCTCTTAAAATATATTTAGCAACCTTTTTAATACAAAAAACATATTATTCCACATAATATTAGTCTCATTATCTATATTCCATACATCTTTAAAATGCACCAAAATTCTCCTTATAAGTTCAACCATTTAGTAATTAGACTCTTGTTCATATCAATCTTTCTAGTCCACTTCTTAATAGAAATATCTAATACCATCAACTTATGTTATGTGGTTAAACTCTCTTCCGATATATTTTTATAATATTTTCATGTTAACCTATCCACCTTTCTAGTAAAAGAAAATTCTATTTGACTACAATTAGATCCACATTTAAAGGTTATTAAGTGTTTATCCCTTTTCCTAAATTGTGTATTTGCTACTATTAAATCATATGGCATTGCAAAAACTAAACTTATTTCTCTCATATTATTCTTATCTTCATACACAAAACTCTCATGTATCCTCTTATATCCATTATTATCCATGTCGACATACCTATTAAGGTCTCCACTTAGAAACAATTTCTCACCTACCAGAATTCCTTTTACCAATTCATCTAAGTTATCCAAAAATTCCCCTTTAATATTCTCAAACAACCCTATTGATGGTGCATAAGTACTAATAATATTAATAATATCTACGCCTAATACAATTTTTACTAATATTGTTCTATCTCCAACTCTTTTTATATCTACAACACTATCTTTTATTATATTATCTAGAATATTCTCACTCTATTTCTATTATCTCTTTTCCTGTATACCAAAGTATATATCCTATCTTTTTAATTTCTCAAGCTTTCTCACCTATTCATGTATAAACAGATTAAATTGTTCTTTCTTCTATTCATTATATCTATTAATTTCATCATCTTTCTGCTAAACATACCTATATTTCAAGTAGTTAACTTAGTTATATTATCTTGTAAAATTCTCTTACGTCTATGCCTAATACTATTCGGTAACCTACTAGAGAATTGTAGTTTCCTAAAACACCCTTACTTGCTATTCATTACATCGATGTGACATTAATATAACGCATCGCTTCAAGGAAACGCCCTAGCAAACCACTCTTTATGTAATTATTATTACATCCGGATGGCATTGATGCAACAGGTCGTATTGCGGATGCCCTAACTAATATTCGATAGGATTTATGTGATGTGAATCTGACTATGTTTTATTCTGACTGTCAGTTAGCCATTATAACCCTCCTTTATCTTGACTAGGGACGGACAGTATTGGCTATAACGCATAGCATTGGCTAACTTATTATGAATATTGATCCTTTTTTCTAAATTGTGCATGTTCTACTATCAAATCATACGACATTGCAAAATCTAAACTCATTTCCGCCATATCGTTCAAAACTCTCATGTATACTCTCATACCTATTATTATCCTTGCCGACGACATACCCATTAAGGTCTCTTCGTAGAAACAAATTCTCACCTACCGAAATTTATTTTACCGATTCATCTAAGTTATCCCAAAATTCTCCTTTAGCATTCTCAAACAACCCTACCGATGGTGTGTAAGCACTAACAATATTAATAACCTCTATGCCTAATATAATTTTTACTAGTATTATTCTATCTTCAACTCTTTTTACATCTATAACAATCTTTTATTTATTATCTACAATATGCCCACTATGTTTCTATTCTTCTCTTTTCCCATATACCAAAGTTTATATTCGGTCTTTTCACTTTTTAAAGATTTCTCACATATCCATTTAGTTTCTTGTAAATAAATTATACTGACATTTCTTCTAATCACTATATTTATTAATTTCGTCATCTTTCTACTAAGTATACTTATATTTCAAGTAGCTAATCGAATTACATTATCTTGTAAAAGTATCTTCCCTTTTCTCACTTATGACGTTCTACTCTCTGCCTAATATTATTTGCTAACCTATTATAGAATTTAGTTTCTTAAAACACATTTGCTTACTAGTCAGTACATCGAGGTGACATCAATCTAACGCATGCCTTCAAGGAAACACCCTAGCAAACCACTCTTACATACTTATCATGGCATCTGCGTAGCATCGATGTTACGCGTCTTGTTGGGGACAGCCCAACAAATATTCAGTAGAACTCATGTCCTGTGAATTCAACTATGTTTTACACTGCATGTCGGCTACCTATTGCAACCTCCTTTATCCTGGCTCGGGATAGGTAGTATTGGCTGTAAAGCACAGAAATGGCAAAATCATTTTGAAGATTGATATTGAATAAAAAAATAGAGTTGAAAAATATCTTGTATGATGGTTTTAAGGTGTGAAACCATTGTTTCTCACTGTGAAACCGCAACAATTAAGTATATGTGTGTCGGATCGGCTTGTCGATTCGGCTTAACAACAGACTAGTTGTCTATTAGCGAATCTGATCTAACCTGTCTACCTTTCTTCATTCTTTTATGTTTCAACCAATCTACCTTTTCCCGTTCTTTTATCTTTCTTTGGATTAACTTTAATTCAATTAAAAAACAAAGGTTATGGTTCGCTGATATTGTTCTCCCAAGCACAATTCAAGCATGTTTACTGTTCATTCGAGTTTTTTTAACTAATTTCCCAAATTTAAATTCAAATCAAAGTTTATCTTGTCTCTTCCACATCACAACTCCTTCAGCTCATTCATATCAATAGCATTCGCGAAGTCGGTCATTATTAAACATACAGGGATTTAGGTATAGAACTACATTTGAGTGCATGTTAGGTGAGTTGGAAACTGAGGCCATGTTATTTCAAATCAAGGGATTTGAGAAGTCTACGAAGATGTTGCATGTGAAGTGCTTAATACAAGCGTGAAGCCAAACACTAATCTTGTTCCTCCTTGTTATTTCATATCATGAAGTCGTGTAGGTACCCGACGCTCGGACACTCAGACCAACTCCTTGGACTCCTTGGTTAATGTACATACACTGATTCAAATGTGTCCTCAATTATATAATTCCTATTTTTATGGGTTCATATATTAATGTGTCCCTTTTCTGCTTAAACAAAAGTTGTAGGGTGACATTCAAAGTGGGATGCCCAACTGTCTTTACCACAGTGGCAAGACTTAGTTGCATATTTCGGTTCACTAATCTTGTACTTTTCAAGCAAAGAATCATTGGAAGTAAATTTCTCAAGTGAAAATCTTGTCCAAATATATTTGAAACCCACTCTATCACATTGTAGATGTCTAATTAGCCAGTATGGGCCTAAGCTTTTTCTGGATACATAAGATTGCTTGAAATGAATAACCTAACTGGTATGAAAATACAGATTCGTGGGTTGATATGTATTTTTTCTTAAATCAAACTGAATTTGTGCTATATGAAGAAATCCAACAAGATGGACGACCAGGTATGATGGTTAAACTAAAAATAAGTATCTGCTTAAGAAACATTTTCTAGTTGAACGGAAGTGTGTTCTTGCATGACTTAAAACCCTATCGAAGTCTGCTTTGTACATAGCAATTTTGGTTTATTAATCATTCCTACTGATGTCAGTTTCCGTGAAGTTTTATCTGAGGTCTATCCTTTCTTCAACTTTACCAAATGTTAGCTGAGGTCTATCCTTTCTTCAAACGCAAACAGAGCCCAGTAACAACCAACAGGCTTGAAGAAATCACAACTTGATCATATGGTAACTTAGACAAAATTTTCTATAGTGAACTTTAAACGGAATGTTCATATCTTTCCTTTTACCAACAATAGCGATCTTAACTTTATCATGGATTACCAGGATGGATTACTCTTGTCACCTACTGACTAGTTGTAGAGTCCCTTGTTGACCCTATAGTTTTGATGATGATTTGTCAAACAATTTATCGCTAATATATTCTCTAGTTTTGTGTTTATGTTTCTCTTTACAGGTATTTCAACTCACAACAATCAAGCGTTAAATATTCAAGTTCATATGTGTGGATTTACCTAGGTATAAGTTTAGTTTACTTACATATATTGTATATTTATATTTAAGCTCAATATATGTACACTTAACACGATTTTTGACGTTTTCTACCAAATAAATGATTTTTCATCAAACGTCGTTACAATATCTTTTATCTCATGTTTACAGCTCTTTCATACTCTTATATATATAATGTATGCATGATATATAAATACGTATTTATGAGTCATATCAAAATTTTCATATTCGTAAAATACAGGTTTTACGAACACTTTTCAAAAACAGTGTGTTTTTGCAAACGAAAATTATTTTTTCAAAAATTCCTTTTCTAACATGTTCATTTTATCATTTAGAAACTTTTCCTTAAGTTTTATTATTTTTGGAATTGATTTAATATTTTTAATGCATTTTCAAATTTGGCCCAAAAACCTGTCAATGCCAAGTATCAGTTTGCGGTCAACCGCCACGGTCGACCACCGAAAGTTAACTTTCAGCATTTGGCCTTTATATGCCCGCGGTCGACCGTGACGGTCGACCATGATCCATCCAGAGAGTTTCGCGATCGACCGCCAGCCTTAAAACCCTATACTCAGGATTTTTGTGCCTCGCGGTCGACCGCGAGATTTCCACGGTCGACTGTCGATTTAATCATTTGTTTTTAACGGCTATTTTCAAAATGGCTCTCTGGGGGCTTTTTAGTCTTTTTAAGTTTGTTTTTTGCTGATATTTGAGAGGGTATAAATACCCTATTACTGCTCTATTTTACCCATCCAAGTTTTGTGTTTAACAAAATATTAAGTGTGTTTAAAAGAGCTGTTTAAGCTGATTTCATCAGTCTGTTTCAAAAGAAGTTTTCCTACAACAAGAAATGGCTTTCAAATCCTATCGGGATCTACTGTTCTTCTTGTTTGAGAAGTTTTCTAAACTTTTATATAGCTTACTATTCCATTTTCATTTCATTAGCTATAGTTATTGAGTTGTATTATTTTCATTCACTGTTATCACACACATATTGAGCTTAATATCTTCATACCATATAGTGTTGGTTGTGGGGTGTGATTTAGTGAGTGTGAGCTTCATTGTGTTCTCACTTGTTATTTGAGAACAAACCATTGTATTAAATCTTTTTTTGTGAGTATCACTTGTAATACACTTGTACACCGAGAGAAGTGTGAAGCGAGAGACGGGGTCGAATCCAATAGGAGTGACGTCAGTTGACGAACCTAGGGAGAGATTGCATCCGAGCACTTGAGGAGGAGGACACGGGCTAGGTTCCTACACTTAGTGTGTAAAGTGTGATTGCATAGTGTTTGGTGTGTGAGAGTTTTCGGTGAACTTGTAAACCGAGTATGTAAAAGTTTCGGCTTCCAAATCGGATTGTGATAGTAGAGATCTCCTCGAGGTGAGGAGCGGAGACGTAGGTCGTGGTGACCGAATCTCGTAAACATATCGTGTGTTTGTGTTTTGCTTGGCTTATATTTTATTTGTGCATATTCTTATTGTTCTTATTCATATCTATCTCTTGTAAGAACATATTGATCAACATAATTTTAATTGGAATTTAATCGGGATTAGATTAGCATAAGATCCTAATCACCTCCCTCTAGGATCTAACAATTGGTATCAGAGCTTGATACTCTTTGATTTAAGGTCTAATCACCTTGAGTTAAAGATCCAAGTTATCGTATTTGTGCTACTCTAATTTTGATTGCATTTTGCTTCTTGCATATTATCTTTATGGATATGTATGATTCATCTAGTTTAGGATATGCTATTAATATTGCTCCTCGTTTGGATATTTTTTCCTATGCTCAATGGCGTGTTAGATTCAAACTATTTGTTCAATCTAAACAATTCAATTTGTGAAAATTTATTGAGGATGGCTATGTTGTTCCTATTTCGAAAAAATCCAAATGATGTGAGAATGATAAAAGATTGTTTAATATGAACAAACTTTTGTTAGAATATTTAATTAATGCTTTTCACTCTTCATATTCTAACAAATTTGCTAATTTTGATAGTGCTTACGCCTTATGGAAATGTATTGAAGCACATGAAGGGAAATTGGAGGCCATTCAACAAGCGTTGAAAAATCCCACTTTGAGTTCTAAAGAAGCCTCATCTCCATATACAATACCACTAGGTGATAACCATAGTGAGGTATGCGATAACGATGATATTATTACTTTGATGAACTTGCTCTTGAGTTTGAAAAGTTACACAATTGCTATATTGATGTATAGAGTAAGTATGTTAATATGAAATCCACTCATGAAACACTAGCCACTACGTTTAATTTTATTACAAATGAAAATATAATTCTTAAAGAATGCACTAAAAATTTAAAAATTAAAAATGCTAGTTTGCTTCATAAAAAACGTGATGCTATGTTAGAAGTAGATAAGTTAAAATCTATGATGAATAATCTTGTTTATCCTACTTCTAGTAGCAATGCTTGTATGCACAATGATGAGTTGAATCAAATGAGAAAACGAATATCTACCTTAGATTCAACACTAAACACTTGTATTGCTAATAATAAAAAACTTATGGACTTATGTGCAAAGTTTAATGTTAATTCTTCTAAAAAACCTATTCACTATGCACATATGTATGACAAAATTCACAAATGTTCTATTTGCGGTCTTAAAGGTCATTTAACTCAATTTTATCATAATGCACCAAAATTTGACAAGCCTATTCATGGTTGTGCATCCCATCAAGCTTCTTCATCACATACACATGTACACACACATAGTGTAAATCATAAACATGCTCATATGTATAAATGTGATTATTGTGGTCGTTTTAGTCATTTGGCCATGTTTTGTTTCGATTTGAAAAAAAAATTCTCGTTTGCAAAATAATTACAAAGAAAAATCTATCTTTACAAATGAACCACGTGCATTTCATTTCGGTCAACGTAAACCATTCAAACCTCTACATTACACAAATTGTAATCGTATGGGTCATGTTTATAATTTTTGCTTTGATCGTATTGGTGCACAAAATACGCCCAAACGGGTTCATAACCCTAGGGCCTCGGATTTAAATGATAGGGATCATGTCCTAAATTTTAGTGGTACCAAAATGATTTTTATATCAATTTTTTGTTTTTGTTTGTTTTGTTCATCTTTTTTTTTTAATAATTGGGTTTTGAGTTAAAATGATGAATTTTAGTTTTTATTAAGTTAAAATAAAATATTTTTCATGTTTTTAGTAGCTAAAAGACTTTATATGTATTTATATGTTTTATAAAACAGTTTTATTACATTTCTCTCAAAATCCAGATTTTAAAAACTGACTATGCATTTTTCTTTCTCGGGGTTAACTGCCACGGTCGACCGTCGATGTTTCTAGACATTGTCACGGTCGACCGCCACGATCGACCGCTAAAGAATTTTTTTCAGATTCGATTTTATTTCTTATCGGGTTTTGGTTTTTGTTCTCAAATCTTTTTAGACCCGATTTCTTCACCACCGTTGATCTCCTCTCTGAGCTAATCCTAGCCTCTCCTTCATCTCCTCTAAGATCCGACCCTTTCACATATCACCCATTTCTAAATTTTCTTCAAAACTGTCGATTTCTCTTCATGGTCGCCCGCCATTCGACGTCGATCGACCGCGACCATCTTTCTCCGTCAACTCCAGTTGGGATTTGCTGGGTAATCTCTCTCTCATCTGTCTATTTCGTTTCTACTTTATCTTAGGGCTTTGCTGTCTATTCTAGGGTTTTAATTTCTGTTAAAATTCATATCTATTCAAATCCTAGTTGATCGTTCTGTCACCATGCCCCCTAAGAAGAGATCTAGACCTGACATTGGCCACTCATCATCTTCTGTTGCCTCCCATTATGAGGATTTTTTACTTTTCAAACCCCTAGTTAAGAAATATAGGGAGTTTTGTAAGTTAAAAATCCTACCTACTAGATATATCAAATTTGATCAATTAGCCATGTATGACACTCATACAATTCTTCATAATGTTGGGTTGGTTAGACTGTTAGATGTGGAACGTAAAGTTCCTTATTATTCTTTTCTGGTTTATCTGTTTTATGCCAACTTATCTGTGTCATCCTCTGCTGATGGTCTTCAGACCATTAGTACATCTGTTAAAAATGTTGCTATTTCTTTTTCTGTCAATGAACTTGCGGGGATTCTTAAAATCCCGACAGGTAACGTTGAGCTTATGTCTATTGAACATGATGATCCAGCTGTGAACAACCTCTTGTTTAAACCCGGTTGCACTTATCCGATGAACAATAATTCTCTTAATCTCACTGCCAAACTTATTGCTAGAATTATTGCTCAAAATCTGATTCTTAAAACTGGTAGTTTTGATCATTTTGCTCTTGACAAGATCAATGTTGTATATGCTATTTTTGCCAAAATAAAAGTAGATTGGGCAAACGTTTTTCTCAAAAACATGGCATCTAAACATTTCAAATTTCAACCCTTTGGCTCCTTCATCACCATTATCCTTCAACACTTCAGTGTTGATCTCACACATGAACCCAAAGTTGAACTAAAGGACTTTTTTTATAGAGTCTCTCTCTCGTATACAACTGTCAGACTCTTTATCTGATCCCACTGTTCCATCTTCCCGTTCTCAATCTAGAGCTTTCTCTTCCACTTCTGATATCTGTGCCCGTTTGGATCGCCTTGAGACTCAGGTCTCAACTATTCAGATGGATCTTAGGACCATTCTTAGTTATCAGCGTCAGTCTCTAGGGATTCCGGATCCATCTTTCAGTTCTGATTCTGAGGAGGGCTCTGCTGATAAATCTGCTTCTGGCTCTGGTTCGGAATCTGCACCCGGATCTGATGATGATGGTGGTGATTGACCTTGTTGTTTATTAGAGCTTATTTGATCTTGTGCTTATGGTGGATATTGATTCTATGCTTATGGTGATGTTTATGTTTTTGGTGAAACAATACTTGACACTTATGATTTTATTTTGAGTTGTAATAACTCTATGTTTGTGGAAAACTATGTAGTTTAAGTGATGATTTGTGATCTATTGTGTTAGTTTATCTTTTCCATGAACTATGTATGGTGAAAACAATATTCATGCTTTGTTTTGTGATAATATGTTGCTAATGATGCGTTCTTTGGATTCTAAATGTTTATGGCTGTGTATGAATGATTATTGTTTAGCTCCTATATATGCTCTTTAGATGTCATTTATGTAATTTGACAGGGGGAGCTTTTGGCCATATACTTGATTTTTATCTGTGCTTATATGTAGGGGGAGCGTTGCTCCTATTTTTATTTTTTCCCTTTTTTTGATGTTGTTAAAGGGGGAGAAAATCTAATGTGGTTTTGGTTTATTCATGTATGGTTCATTCATGTTGTATACATGATTGGTTTATATGTGGTTTATCAGTATATATTTCATATTCATGTACAAATTGTTTGCCATCATCAAAAAAGAGGAGATTGTTGACCCTATAGTTTTGATGATGATTTGTCAAACAATTTATCGCTAATATATTCTCTAGTTTTGTGTTTATGTTTCTCTTTACAGGTATTTCAACTCACAACAATCAAGCGTTAAAGATTCAAGTTCATATGTGTGGATTTACCTAGGTATAAGTTTAGTTTACTTACATATATTGTATGTTTATATTTAAGCTCAATATATGTACACTTAACACGATTTTTGATGTTTTCTACCAAATAAATGATTTTTCATCAAACGTCGTTACAATATCTTTTATCTCATGTTTACAGCTCTTTCATACTCTTATATATATATAATGTATGCATGATATATAAATACGTATTTATGAGTCATATCAAAATTTTCATATTCGTAAAATACAGGTGTTACGAACACTTTTCAAAAACAGTGTGTTTTTACAAACGAAAATTATTTTTCCAAAAATCCCTTTTCGAACATGTTCATTTTATCATTTAGAAACTTTCCCCAAAGTTTTATTATTTTTGGAATTGATTTAATATTTTTAATACATTTTCAAATTTGGCCCAAAAACCTGCCAATGCCAAGTATCAGTTTGCGATCAACCGCCACGGTCGACCGCGAGATTTCCACGGTCGACTACCGATTTAATCATTTGTTTTTAACGGCTATTTTCACAACGGCTCTCTGGGGGCTTTTTAGTCTTTTCAAGTTTGTTTTTGGCTGATATTTGAGAGGGTATAAATACCCTATTGCTGCTCTATTTTACCCATCCAAGTTTTGTGTTTAACAAAATATTAAGTGTTTTTAAAAGAGCTGTTTAAGCTGATTTCATCAGTCTGTTTCAAAAGAAGTTTTCCTACAATAAGAAGTGGCTTTCAAATCCTATTGGGATCATCATCTACTGTTCTTCTTATTTGAGAAGTTTTCTAAACTTTTATATAGCATACTATTCCATTTTCATTTCATTAGCTATATTTATTGAGTTGTATTATTTTCATTCACTGTTATCACACACATATTGAGCTTAATATCTTCATACCATATAGTGTGGGTTGTGGGGTGTGATTTAGTGAGTGTGAGCTTCATTGTGTTCTCACTTGTTATTTGAGAACAAACCATTGTATTAAATCTTCTTTTGTGAGTATCACTTGTAATACACTTGTACACTGAGAGAAGTGTGAGGCGAGAGACGGGGTCGAATCCAATAGGAGTGACGTCGGTTGACGAACCTAGGGAGAGGTTGCATCCGAGCACTTGAGGAGGAGGATAGTATTAAATCTTCTTTTGTGAGTATCACTTGTAATACACTTGTACACTGAGAGAAGTGTGAGGCGAGAGACGGGGTCGAATCCAATAGGAGTGACGTCGGTTGACGAACCTAAGGAGAGGTTGCATCCGAGCACTTGAGGAGGAGGATACGGGCTAGGTTCCTACACTTAGTGTGTAAAGTATGATTGCATAGTATTTGGTGTGTGAGAGTTTTCGGTGAACTTGTAAACCGAGTGTGTAGAAGTTCCGGCTTTCAAACCGGATTGTGATAGTGGAGATCTCCTCGAGGTGAGGAACGGGGACGTAGGTCGTGGTGACCGAACCTCGTAAACATATCGTGTTTGTGTTTTGCTTGACTTATATTTTATTTGTGCATATTCTTATTGTTCTTATTCATATCTATCTCTTGCAAGAACATATTGATCAACATAATTTTAATTGGAATTTAATCGGGATTAGATTAGCATAAGATCCTAATCACCCCCCTCTAGGATCTAACATCCCTTAGCTTAGGGATTGGATCAAATGCTACTCGTCTAAACAAATAAATGTGATACTTATGCATATGGTTCTACCTGATTCCAATGCTTCGAACTACGCCCTGTGTTACCAGATCTTCCATCGCATGCCAGGTCGTCTCAAGGGATATGGTTGTATCTATGTCCAGTAAGCCATTTTCATCCAGAGCACTAGCAGTTGTTCCAACTCCTGCCCTTGCATTAAAGTATTTGCAACTGTAGTTAGCTTCCAATAAACTATCAAAGGAGAGCAGCTACAATATACGAATTTAGTAAATATAAGGACGTACCAGTGTGCTTTGTAGCCACTGGAAAGTGGACAAGATAAAGATCAAGGTATTCCAATTGTAGCTTATTCATGCTATCCTTACAGGCCTCAAGAACATGCCCATGATCTGAATTCCAAAGCTGTCCTTAGAAAGAGAAATTCATTAGGGAAAGAACGAATTGTATACAGTATCTATAGTTTACCGGCTTTACTGAACTAACCTTCGTGGTGATAAAAAGTTCTTCCCTTTTGACAAGACCAGTCTCAAATGCCTCTCTAAGAGCTTCACCAACTTCAGCTTCATTTTTGTAATCAGCTGCAACAAGAGTTTGCCAAACTAGTGAGGAAGGGCGGGAAAGGGAAGGCACGCGTGGAAGGATCAGACTACTACTACTTGAATAGAAATATTGCTGGCATGTGAAAATACACAACACTTAGGAGGCTTAGAACAATGCTAATAATAATAAATTCCTGAGGGAATGAAAGTTGCATAAGTCCTATATGAATATATAGTCACGGTGCAGGTTTTGCAATTTATCCTGAACAAAAGCATGTCAAGAAGAAATTCATTTGCACTAAAGGTTATGATAACCCTCATATATACTTGAATGTCATATTAAAAAACAAAGATATAAGGACACATTAGGAAAGCATAAAGGAAGGCTTAATTCCTTCACATACATAGACATTACATTAAAAATGAAAAGCATAATCATAATGAGTTTAGGCTTTTTTAAGTTTAAGTGCATCAATACGAAAAATATATAAGAAATGCAATCTTCATTGTTCTACATCTGATTCAAACTAACTTATTATGATCATTCAGTATTTGTTTGTTTTATCAATAAGGATAATGAAACTATCTGTTTAATAAACTATTGGCACCACACATGTGATCAAGTGATTTAATTATGTCATCAAAGAATGTCAAAGAAAGTTGTGCATTCAAATGCCATTAGCCACAACCAACCAGTGGAGGGTGAACAGAGAGGAAGTGTCACGCCCCGGGCCCAAGGGCCCATTGGCGCATGCAAACCGTAGGACCTACCGAGAGTAACTCGATGTTGGCTAAAGTCCACTGTTAAAATGCTAGCACCAGTTGTTCTTGGGCCTTGGATTTCTCTATTTATGTCACTAACATTTCTACACACTAGTCCATGTGGGACTAAAGTGAGAGTATCACTATCACCTCACCTTACAAAGACGACGTCCTCGTCGTCATGATATGACAATTGACACATCTCAATATCACTTGCCAGGCGATGTGGACTCTAGAGGTGGCTTCTACGGGTTCTAGATGTAGCTCCCACCGCATCCACGCATTGTAGCATTTAGCCTCGTATAACACTTAGCTCCACACTTTCAGCTAGCTAACTGCTCTGATATCATTTTTCACGCCCCAGGCCCACGTGCCCGTTGGCGCGTGCAAGTCGTGAGACCCACCGAGAGTAACTCGATGTTGGCTTAAATCCACTGTCAAAATACTAGCACTAGTTGTTCTTGGACCTTAGGCTTTTCTATTTAAACCACTAATATTTTTTCACACTAGTCCATGTAGGACTAAAGTGGGGGTATCACAATCATCCCGTCTTACAAATACGACGTCCTCGTTATCACGACATGATAATTAGCACATCTCAGTATCACTGTCAGGCGATATGGACTCTAGAGGTGGCTCCCACAGTCACACTACATCCACACAGTGTACCACTTAGCCCCGTATAGCACTTAGCTCCACACTTCCGGTTGGTAACTATTCTGATACCATTTGTCACGCCCTGGGCCCATGGGCCCGTTGGCGCGTGTAAACCGTGAGACCCACCGAGAGAAACTCGATGTTAACTAAAGTCTACTGTCAAAATGCTAACACTAGTTGTTCTTGAGCATTGGGCTTTTCTATTTAGGGCCTGTTCGGTTATTTCCTAAAAAACCAAGAAAAAGAAATGAAAACAAAGAAAACTCAAAAAGTACAATTTCATCCATTTCCATCCATAAAACTCACTCACATCTAATAAAATATTATTTTTATCCAACAAAATTATTATTTTTATCCAACAACTCATCCACCACATCTAATAAAATATTATTTTCATCTAATAACTCATCCACCACATCTAATAAAATATTATTTTCATCCAACAACTCATCCACCACATCTAATAAAATATTATTTTCATCCAACAACTCATTCATCACATCTAATGAAATACTATTTTCATCCATAACATCACTTAACTCATCTCAGTATTTCAAATCACTCATATCATCCAATAAGATGGTAACAACTCATTTCATCTCATTAACATTTTATTTCCACCCATTTCCTCCCAAAAGGCTAGGAAAATAATTTCCTTAAGTGTGGGTCATATCATCAAATAATATAATGACAACTCATCTCATCTCATCTATTTTCTTATTTTTAAGAATGAATCAAACAATAGAAAACAAGTTATTATAAGAAATATGTTTCTTATAATTCATTTCCTTATTTTTTTGGCCAACCAAACAATATCAAAACAAGTTTTCTTAAAAAATCACTCATATCATCCTATAATAATGTGACAACTCATCTCATCTCATCTCTATTTCTTTGATTTCCTTCTTTTTTTAGCAAACCAAACACTCCCAAAACAATTCTTCTTAGAAATAATTTTCCATTTCTTTGATTTCCCACTTTTTTTAGACAAACGAATAGGCTCTTAAGCCACTAACATTTTTACACACTAGTTTATGTGGGACTAAAGTGAGGATGTCACAGGAAGCGCATGCACGTGTTCAGAATATGATGATAGTCGGACGAACTACCTCTAATATAAAGAAACTAGTGCGGATAGAGATTATTATTACATCGTCAGCTAGAAATATCATCTCTGTCCAATGATGAACTTACAGGTGTTGATGGGGATCCCAAAAGAACTATTCAACTGAGATGAATTTCACTGACAATATCAACATCATTATTTAAATAGAGGATCAATTCTTCATTATATTCGTAGAGATTGTGGTTGTTATACCTAACGTAGCAATAAAGTCTGCATATCTTCGTGCAATATGATTATCAAGGTTCTTTTATCATTAGTGATATCAACTAACATATTTCTCGAATATGACTCTAGCAGAACCTCATAATGCTATATTTAAAAAGTATAACACACCATAGGGTATTGTACAAGCCTACTCCCCCATCCTCAATTCCAAATAAGTGGCATATCACGATCCCGTTGTCCCCAATTCCAAATAAGTGATGTACCATGAACCGGAACGAACCATGCTCCAAGCGATTATGCTACAGAAAGCGCAAAGAAAACATTTCCTAGAACAGACACCTTGATCTCCAAAAAAACATTTTCATCATCACTTTAAAGAGAAAAAAAAATTATGCTAAGACACGATGCTCTAAGACAACCAAATAAGTGTTTGTTTTAAAATGTAAGTACTCTATATAACTTGTGATTCACAAAGTGTCGTTTATATATATATATATATATATATATA
>BQKN01057641.1:2030-16425 GCA_022839385.1 Asparagus kiusianus | reverse complement strand
GGTCGGATCTGGGTGACCTGCAGATTGGCGGGTCGGATCTGGGTGACCTACAGATTGGCAGGTCGGATCTGGATGACCTGCAGATTGGCAGGTCGGATCTGTGTGACCTACAGATTGGCAGGTCGGATCTGTGTGAAGAGGACGACATATATTCCTCGAACTTCAGTTGGTCGAACTCGTATTCGACCACTTCTTCAACCGGGATGCAGATCCGAGGTTGCGACACGATAGCTTCGGCAGCGAAGCTGTTGGCTCCTACTGTGGTCGCCAGTTTGTTTGCGTCGAAAGTTGCTGTTTTCATTGCTATCGAATCTATTACAACTTTAGTCATTACAATAAACTCGAATAAAATAAAAAGTTGATCTTTTTATAAGATCTCCTTACACAATAAAAATAAAACAAGTTTACAACTTTATCAAACAAACACAGAGATCGTTTATCGGTCTTCTGTTTGCGTGGGATCTTTGCCTGTGCTGGGGTTTATCCGTGGACTACCTTAGATCTGGATCCGATTGATGAAAAATTCGGCAGAGCTTCGTCTTCACCGAAGTAGTGTTTGATTTGAAGCGCTGAGATCGACCAAGCGAAATCAGAACTCTTCTCGAGATCAAGACCAAGCCTGATCTCAAGGAACGGACGCGAACGGGCTTCGGATCTCTCGAACTCTCCTTCTTTATGCTGAAGAACTCGCCAAGATCTGTCCACCCTCGCTGAAATTCGTGCTCCTTTGCCTCCTCAATCTGGCAGCACCTCCTCGTTTTGATAATTAATCCGCCCTCGAAAATGGAGGCCTTTGGCTCGTATTTATAGGCCCCGGATACGGTTATTTGGATGAGAACAAGTGATTTGGCTCTATCTTCAGTTAACAACAGCCTAATCACGTTTGGGGATGATATCAAGTCAGTTAGGAACCCCTGGAACAGATAAATCCTGTAAAAACAGCTTTAAAACCGTCAAAACACGTTTCAGGTTCTGGACAGCGTGCTGCGGGTCGGATCAGTCCGACCTGCACTTGCGCAGTTGGATCAGATCCGACCTGCACTTGTGCAGGTCGGATCAGTCCGACCTGCGCTTGCGCAGTCGGATCAGATCCGACCTACACTTGCGCAGTCGGATCATATCCGACCTGCACTTGTGCGGGTCGGATCAGTTCCGACTTGCGCTTGCGCAGTCGGATCAGATCCGACCTGCGCTTGCGCAGTCGGATCAGATCCGACCTGCACTCGTGCAGGTCGGATTGATCCGACCCACACTTGTGCAGGTCGGATTGATCCGACCCGCGCTTGCGCGGGTCGGTTTATTCTGTCCTGCGCTCGCGCAGTTTTGCCGACTTATTCTTTTATGTTCCCTTTCTTCCGAGATTTGCTCTTTTCGCGTGTTTGGCCGATTTGTTGACCTGTATGCTTCGCCGCAAGACCGATCGTCGAACGCGCTTTAGTTAATATACGCGTGTTGATCGATGCGTGCGGACTAATTGGCGTGCACGCTTTGATCGACGCGCACGAGCTGGTTGACGTGCACGCGTTTGACCGACGCGCACGAGATGATTTGATGTGCGCGCGTTGACCGGCGCGCATGAGCTGATTTGACGTACGCGCGTTGACCGGCGCGCACGAATTGCATAGGTGAATCTTCTTGACTCACCAATTCATTGCTTCGAGTTTCGTGCGGGCTCTCATAGGCAATTTTAGATGCCTACAATAGCTAAACAGGGATAAAAAAAATAGGCCTATACATTTGATGTAAGGTACCATCTCACCGCTAGTATTCATCATTTCCATAATTTGCATATGATATGATACATTACATCACAAATAGGAAGTGTTCTTGCCACACGAATCCAACTGTTGAAAGACTTAGCAACATTTAAAGTGATATGACCATTTATGCAAATAAATATCATATGTATCAAACAAAACTTCACTATCATAAAGTACAGCAATGCGCCACATATAACAGCGAAATGTCAGATGTAATAGCAAAGCATCACATGTAAGACATAAACATCACATTTAAGAGCTTAATATCACATACTAATGGTAGCTGTCACACGCCACAGACAAAGGTCACATATAAAAGCATAATGTCACATATAATAGATCAAAATCAAAGAAAATAGTTGATATTTGTATATAACGACTATATGTGATATATGAGTTCTAGGTATCACAAAGCAGGTCTAAGAATCACATATAAAGCTTAAATATCATAGTTAAATCGATAATGTCATAATATTTGACGTACCTTATACCAGGTAAAATAGCTTTAAATTCTCTATGATCCGTCATCCTAATCTCATGTAAAATAGCTTTAAATTCTTTTTCTGTGTACTTGCATTTATCAAACTCCAATAATTTTAAAATTCGTTGAACAACACTTTAGACAAAATCCATTTCTCTAAGCTTCAATTTGTAATTCTCAACTAGATAAAGTACACATCTGGAATGGTACGCATCTGGGAATATATTTTTAAAGACGGTTTTATTCCTTTGTTAGTATTTGACAAAATGACTAGAGGATGAGATGGATTATATAGCTCTGTTCGATCATACAAAATATACCGCAATCCTTGAATAGACCAACTCCAATTCGCTTCATTTTCTTGGCCACAAACACAAAATGCGAGTGAAAATATGCCTTGATTACCATCATAAGCAATCGCACCTAATAAGATTTCTTTGTAACGATCTTTATCAAAGACCTCATCTAGAAAGAGCAATGGTCTAAATTCCTTGAGAAACCTCTGTATGCATGCACTATAGGAAACAAATAAACGCTTGAATCACCTTTCTTCTTATTCAATTATGACGACGTTGCCTAGATTTGTTTCTCACACCTTCATTTGGAACATTTAAATGATGACTAAAAAGATAATTTTCTTGTTAATTGATGAATAAGTTCTAAAGGTCACATATAAGATATGAAGTTACATATAAGGTCTAAGTCGCATGTAAGATCTAAATGTCAAGTGTAAGATCGAAATGTCACATATAAGACCTAAATGTCACATAAGCGATCTAAATGTCACATATGGTACTTATACGTCACATAGCCTTCCGAAATGTCACATTTAAGGTTAATAGATTACATATAAGTTCTAAAGGACACATCAACAAATTAATGGACTAACCAGGATAGTAAAACATATGAATGCCTTGTGCAACCAAATATTTAGTCTTTTGTTGTCACCTTAACACACTAAGCTTTAGAATAATTAACTTTTAAATCATATTTAGAAATAATTTCTTTCTAATGTCAGTTGGGGTGATATATAGACGTCTCTTCATAATTGATTGTAGTATATTCGCAACCCAACTTCTCAATGCTCTAGAGTGACCAGCTATGCTGTTATGTTGTCCGCAAGTATGTTGAGGAACAAATTTTTTATAGCAAAGGTTGACACATGGCTCAATGGTGAAGCATAAAGCAACCACAAGCATTTTGTTTCTTTTTTGAACATGCAATTAGCACAAATGTATTTTGACTCATTGTTAACATAAAAAGAGAACTTCTTAGCTATAGAGTAGTATATAAGAGCAATTCTAACTTCTATTGCGCTTTCAAATCGTTTCCATTTTCCAGTAAAGATGACTCATGTCACTATGTCGGGATTCCGCTAAACTTGTTGCAGGATTGACTTTAATGAGGATTGCATTAGTGTCAAACGAAATCACACATTAAAAATTCTTTTATTTTGATTGTTGGAGAAGTTAAGAGGAAAAAGTTAAGAGCATTTTGGTTGTTGAAAGTCTTATGAGTAGAATATAAAGAGGCAAGAGGATATTTAGTATTATTTAGAGAGAACTTAGTATGTTTCCCTCCATTTTTCTCTTTCCCTCCCAAAAATCTCTCCCAGCTATTAATGAAAGTCTTCTGTCTTCTCTTGAACCCCTTACATGTCACTTCTTACTGTATAATCTTATGAGGGGTTGCCGAATAAGATAAATTTTTTTTAACAATCTACAAAAGGGTAAACTAAGCATTTATACAAAATACAGTAGAGGTACTTTATACTTTCTTTGGCTAGAGGTGTTTTAGCGTGGATACTTTGGTCAAAATGTCTAAATGGGTTTGGCTTTAATTGGGGGTGGGGAGTGCTTAACTTTTACAAATTGCTTGCTCTAAGCAATTTTCTCTGAATTCAATTATAGGGAACAAAAACCGAGAGCTTTCTTTTGTGTGCGTGGTTTTTGAGGTTGGAAAGAGAAATAGAGAGAGAAGAGAAAAATTAAGATTCCGGATTGCTTGGTTGTCCGATTGCAGTGACTCAAACGCCATTTTCTTTAGAACGATGACTCCGTCAAGAGTACAGTATTGATTTCTCTACGGGTGTTGCATATTTGTGGTGAGAGAGATTTTAAAGTTTTTGTGTCCTAGATGTAACACTGTATTTTTCTTTTGTGATCCTCAAGTTTGTGTGTAATTTTGAGGGATTGTACTCTTGATTCATAATAATATATTTCTCTCTGGATTGTCCGGAGAACATAGGCATGATTTGTCAAACCATATTAAATCTTGGAGTTTGCTTGTATGTGATATTTTTTTGGTTCTGTTATTTATTTCTTATGTTTAATTCTGTAGATAATCTACATAAAATTTATAATAAGTGGTATCAGAGCATGGTTCAAGGGGTTTCTTGAGATGGCAAAGATGCATAGTTTTCGCATAATGATAAAATTGGATAGTTCTAATTAGCAAGTATGGAACTCTAAGATGAAAGATATTCTTTATTACAAAGATTTACATAATCCTATTGAGGGAGATGAAGCCAAGCCAGAAAGATGATCGACAAAGAGTGGGAGAAACAACAGAAAGGCAATCAGTTATATTCGGATGTGGATCGTTGTTAGTGTGCTCCATTATATATCGAGCGAGACTAATACGAACTCTTTATGAAAGACGCTTGAGGATCTCTATAAGAAGAATACCGTAGAGAACAAGGCATTCATCATAAGACGGTTAGTAAAGTTAAAGTTCAAGGAAGGAAGCAACATCGCAGAGTACTTGAATGAGTTCAAGAGTTTATTTAATTAGTTAGCTAATATGAAGATGACTCTTGATGATGAGTTGCAGGCTTTATTGCTAATGGGTTCTTTGCTAGATAGTTGTGAGATATTGGTGGTGATGGTCAACAACGCAGTTCCAGATTATGTGTTATCAATGAGTATTGTTACTAGTAGTTTATTCAATAAAGAAACTAAAAAGAAGTCTACCAGTACAAATAACTCATAGGTGCTTGTCACGGAGAATAGGGGCATAAGAAGGTATAGGGACTAGTCCAGAGGTCGTGGCACATAGAAGGGGAGATAAAAGTCTAAAGAGAGAAGTTGCTTTTATTGTGAGAAGCCGAGGCATATCAAGAAGAATTGTTGAGTATTATAGAAAGAGTAAGCTGGGAAGAAAGATGAGAAGAAGAAAGCAGAAAGGGACAATACAGTAACTTCTTTGAGATTGATGTTATTCTTAGTTTTGGCAAAGAGCATCATATGCATGTTACAAGTCAGAATTCTGAGTGGATAGTAGATACTGGAGCTACATGTCAAGCTACCTCTAATCAGGATCTTTTCACGTCGTACAGAGTATGTGATTTTGGCAATATGAAGATGAGTAACACTAGCTATTCGAAGATCATGGGTCTTGGTGATATACATTTGCAGACATATACTAGATGTACATTGATAAAAAAATGTGCGTCATGTTTACAATTTTTAGCTCAACTTGATTTGAGATCTTACTTTAGACCAAATGGGATATGAAATCCAATTTGATGGAGGAAAATGAAAAATCACCAAAGACTCTTTTGTGGTGGCTATAGAAAGTATGGGTTGTAATATCTAAAAGACTCAAGCGAATACCTTATATGATTTTTTGAGCATGGGTTAAAATGATGACTCTCTCAATTTGCAGTATAGGAGGCTCAGGCACATGAGCGAGAAGGGGTTGCAGGTATTAACAAATAAATTTCTCATTCTCTTTGTCAAAGTTTCATCACTCACCCATTGTGATTATTATTTGATTGGAAAACAACATAGAGTTTCTTTTAGTAAGCCTTAGAAAAAAAGATAATATTCTAGATTTAATTTATTTTAATGTTTATAGTCTTATCGAGGTGTAGTCCTAGGGTGGTAACAAGTAATTTATCACATTTATTGATGATGCATTACGAAAGATGTTAGTATGCATGTTGATGATAAAAGATCAGGAGTTTCCAACCTTTCAGCATTTTCATGCTATGGTAGAGAGGCGGACATGAAAAAAGCTAAAGTATTTGCACACTGATAATAGAGGAGGATACACTTATATTAAGTTTAGACATTATTGTTCAAAGCGTGATATTTGGCATTAGAGGATAGAGCTCGGCACACTATAGCACAATGGATTTGCAGAGAGGTACAATAGAATTATTGTGGAGAAGGTCTGATGCATGTTAAAGATGGCAAAATTACCAAAGAGCTTCTGAGCTAAAATTGTTCGCACTGCATGCTACATAATTAACATGTCTCATTCGGTTCTTTTGGGTGTTGATACTTTAGAGAGAGTTTGGTCCAAAAAGTATATTTCCTACTCTCATCAGAAGGTGTTTTGTTGCAAGGTGTCTGCACATATTCCGAAGGTGTGGTCTTTCATGAGGATTAGACTATTGCAGATCTTGAGAGACAAAGCAGTCAGATAGTGTTGCTAGTGAGATTTCAGATATGACACTTGTTTTGTCTCTAGCTTAGTTACGTCTTACAAATACAAAGCAGGTGCATGAGAAGTAAAAGATTGTATAGACACGGATTAGCAAATCGGCTAGAGAGGATAGACCATCCACAAGATATCCTCCTGTAGAGTATTCTTTGCTAACAGATGAAGGAGAGCGAGAGAGCTTTTAAGAGGCGTACACTCATAAAAACAAGGACAAATAGTTTCAGGCTATGCAGGAGGAGATGAGATTCCTCCAGAAGAATGATACTTATGGAGTTGTCGAAGGACAGAAAATATTTGAAGAACAAGTGGGCATTCAAGTTGAAGAAGGATGGGTATAAAAAGATTTAGAAATAGAAAGGTAGTTTAGTGGTGAAAGACTTTGGGCAGAAAAATAACATTGATTTTGATGAGATTTTCTCAGTAGTTGTAAAGATGATGTTTATTAAAGTGATCTTAGCGTTAGCAGCCGGTTTAGACCTCGAGATTAAGCAGCTTGATGTGAAGGCTATATTCCTTCATGGTGAGTTTGGGGGGGGGGGGGGTGATGTACATGGATCACTCAGAGAGTTTTGAAGTGAAGGGAAAAGAACACAAAGTTTGCAGGTTGAAGAAGAGTTTCTAAGGTTTGAAGCAAGCACCCAGGTAGTTATACAAGAAATTTGACTCTTTCATGTTGAGCCATGGCTATTAGAGGACAGTTGAAGATTTTTGTGTATATCTTCAGAGATTTTAGATTCTAGCTTCATTATCTTTTTTCTTTATGAAGACGATATGTTGATTGTTGGGCAGGACATTCAGATAATCAGTGTGGTAAAGAATAAGTTATTTAAATCCTTTAACATGAAGGATTTGTGCTAGGCACAACAGATTCTTAGTATGGAGATTGATCGTGACAGGAAAGCCAGGGAGTTGTCTTTATCACAAAAGAAATATGTTGAACGTTTGCTTTATAGATTCAACATAAAAGGTGCCACGTTATTTAGTACTCCTCTTTGCAGGTCATGTGAAGCTTAGCAAGAAGTTTGGTCGGACTACAGATGAGGAGAAGAGTGAGGTGAAGAATATTCTTTACCTTTCAGCTGTAGGAAGTTTTATATATGTCGTAGTTTACACTCGATCAGATATAGCTCATACAGTTGGTGTTGTGAGTAATCATTTTTTAATCTAGGGAAAGTACGTTGGAAATGTGTAAAAGTAATCTTAAAATATTTAAAAGGAAGTTTCAAATTGTGTTTGAGTTTTGGAGGATCAAAGCTAGTAATATAATGTTTCACAGATGCAGATATGGTAGGTGATCTCGATCATAGGGAGTCTATACCAGGTTGGTTGTTTACGTTTGTAGGGGAGATGTATCTTGGCAGTATAGGTTGTAGAAGTGTATTGCTTTATCAAAAATTAAGGTAGAATATATTACACATGCATAAGCTGGTAAGGAGATTGTTTGGTTGAGAAAATTTCTACAAGAGTTAGTCTTGTAGCATAACAATTATCAGGTTTTCATTGATAGTCAGATGCCCTACAAGGACTCTACATTCTACTTGAAGATAAAACATATTAATATGAGATATCATTAGATTAGAAAAGCTATTGAAAAAGAGGAGAAAAAGCTACAATAGATTCACACTGATGAGAATCCAGCAGATTTCTTAACAAAGACCGTTCCAGAGAGAAGACCGAGTTGTTTTGGCAATTGTCTGGCAAGGACTCTCGTAGGAAGTCGCAGGTTGGCATACCACCTCTTTGGGCTAGAGGGGTAGATTTTTGTGGGTTTAACCCAAATTGGAGCCCATATAAGGTTGATAGATCTTAGTTAATTGAATCCTAATGTTAAAAGGATTTGAGGGACCTATCCTCAATAGAATAAGAATAGAAGGGGGAAAGGATATTATTCCTTTTATTAAAAAAAATTCCTCACGAGACCCTGTATTTCAATTATGGGAAACCGAAATCGAAAGTTTTCTTTGGTGTGCACGGTTTTCGAGGTTGGAGAGAGAAATAGAGGAAAGAGAAAATTTGAGATTTCGAATTGCTCGCAACGTCATTGTAAAACCCCGTATAAATTTGAAATATCATTTTAAAACGATAATAGATGAGTTTTGTCATGTGTGAAACTATTCTGGGATGAATTAACATGTCAATAATCAAGTTGAGATCGAATACGTACACATATGTGAGTATCATGCACGAAATAGGTCAAAACATGCGCACATACATAAAACTATAAATTGGATGCTTGTAAATCAAACGACCAATGGAATCTTTTTAGACGACTGATGGCAAGCATCATTTGACCGACGGACTCAAACAGGCAGTGTTCAGGTCGGTTTTGATTTTTAGCCCAATTACATATGAAGGTATATAAACTCATATTCTCACGAAAAATCCTCCTCTTTCATCAGAACCTCTAAACTCTAGCAGCCTCCCTCTCCCTCTCAAAACCATAACCATATTTTTGCGAGTTGAGAGTTTCGTGAAGCGAATACCGAGAGGAGAGTGAGTTTTGCGATGTTTGGTGAAGGAGGATCGTGTCTAGCGTGCCTTTGTAATACCAACACATTGTAAAAGGCAAGATCATCTTCCTCTAAACTTATCCTCAGTAAATTTTCATGCTTTTAATAAATTAAGATGGTTAATCTTATGATTAGAGCTTATGATGATGTTTTAGAACTTAACTTATGGTGTTAAATCTTAAACCAATGAAGAGATTAGTGGAATTTATCTGTAATTAATAAGAATAGATGATCATGACCATTAGAACTATATGTAGGCATTAAAAATTGCCGATAGGTCCCCTCTCACAGCTCAGTGTTAATGAGCGACGATGAACGTCACTACCCGGTTTACAAGAGTTCAAATGACGTCGGTGAGCGACTGAAGTGAACCGACGAACTACGTGAGCCAACGAATGTCAGAATCACGGGGATACGGATTGACCGAAAACCCCGTAATCACCACAATTGGACCAACACCCGCCGTGTCCCGATCATCCCACTGATGATCCAACCATCGGGATCAACGGATCTCTTCGTCTGAATTCCAACGCATCTGAAATCAGTCGAATCCAAGTTCGGACGAAAAGTCAACAGAGAGTCAACGGCGGGACAACGGCGGGACAACGGCCGGACCTCGGTCTGAACCGGGGCACCCTGGGATATCTCGGCAGGCTCGAAATACCCGAGGGGCGTCTTGGCAAACCCAAGACACCCCAGGGGTGTCTCGGCCTAGCCGAGACACCCCAAGGGTGTCTCGGCTTGGCCGAGACACCCAAGGGGTGTCTCGGCTATGGCCAGCCGAGACACCCCCTTAGGGGTGTCCTCACACCAATGGTCCCCCCCTCTCCTTTTTTGTTGGGTGTCCACATGGTCCCCCCTCCTTTTTGGCCTCTTCCACATGGTCCCCCCAAGGGTGTCTCCAAGTAGTTACACGCCCAAATGCTTTTACGTCCAAATGCTTTTACGGCGAAACGCTTTTACGCCCAAATGCTTTTACGGCGAAACGCTTTTACGGCGAAATGCTTTTACGACGAAATGCTTTTACGACGAAACGCTTTTACGACGAAATGCTTTTACGTCGAAATGCTTTTTGGGCAGCCCCTAGGCCTCCTCTTGTGCCTATAAATGGACCCCTTGGGTCTCCATTCTCTTGGCCCCTGATTTGGAATACTCTTGGCTTGAAATTGCTCTTGCCTTGGAGTTTTGGAGAGAGCGGCGAAGCCCTGCTGGAGCGAGGAGTCGGAGTTTTCAAGAGAGCAGCGAAGCCCTGCCGGATCAAGGAGTCTCCTTCTTCATTCACCCCTTCTCTTTTCCCTTAGTGTTGCCCCTTAGCGGTGATACTAAGAAGAGCGAATATCTCGATCATCCGAGATAGGAGCTGTCGGTTTCCATATCCTACAGCGGATAGACGAAACTCTGCCGGATTTTTCCAGAACGGATCTGATCGACCGGCGGTCCACGGATATCAACATCCCCGTCACAGGCCAAAGACCCACGCAAGCAAGCACCGATAAACGGGACTTGTGTTTATTTTTGAGAGGGTTGTAATCTTAAATTCTTTGTTATTTGATTCATTGTAACGGCTAAAGTTTTAATGAAATCAGTAATGAAGGCAACTTTCGACGAAAACAAGCTGGCGACCACAGTGGGAGCCGCCGATCACGCTGCCGAGATCGGAGTGACGCAACCGGCCTTCAAGATCCGGGTGAATGAAGAGGTCGAATACGAGTTCGACCAACAGAAGTTTGAAGAGTACCTCTCTTCCTCCTCCTCCAGATCCGCCTCTCCAAATAGGCATGGGAAGAACCCATCTCCCAAAAGGGCTCGCGGGAACTCCAACTCCTCAATCCAAGATCCCGCCGTTGCTGCTGCTACACTTGCACCACACAACGTTCCTAAGTCGTTCAGTGTGGTCAAGGCTGTAGACCCGTCCGCCACAAAGGCAATTGATGATGCAACTCCAGCTCCATCAAAGAGGGCCCGCCAAAGACGGCGTCAACACCTCGCCCTACAACAAGCCAAAGCCGCTGAATCGATGGACGGGATCCGCTACAATGAGGATCTAAAGTCCAGGTGCCGCCGAGAACAACAACGGCCAGCAACCAACTCCTCCTCCAAAACAGAAACCAACGAATGGGTTTGTGTTAAGAGGAACCGCTCCACGCTCGAAGAGCGAATCAGGAAGCGCCGCGCGTTGCTTGCGCGTGCCCGAGCCCTATTGCAAAAGGCGGAGGGAATGCAAAAAGAAGAGGTGACCACAAAGCCGTCTACAAGCAAGTGGGTGTGGTTGCCAAAGCCAAAACCAGAGCCTCAAACACAAAAAGGTGGAGTTGCTGCCCAAACTTCTTCAAAACCAGATCCGGTGCCTTTAACGGAGCCAGGTAACAAAGGGGATCATTCAAAACCCAGGGTTCCTTTGAAGGGTCGCCTCGGTCCCTTACCGGTGAATCGAGGTAGAGTACCCATCAAGGAAAGACTGGGACCATTGAAAGGTCCCCAAGTTGCAAATCAAACTGGGGGTCGAATCAATCCCCCCAGGAAAGATGATAAAGGGAAAGCCCCTATCACTGACCGCATTGAGTTGCGGGTCGAAGCACAAGAGCCCGTTCAGTTTCTACGCTCACAAAAGCGTAAAATTGAACGGGCCACTTTTGAAAAAGCTAACAAAGCATCCCATCCCCAAAGAAAACCATACTCATCTGATGAGGATGGTATTGTACCGGGGAACACATGCCAACACTCTATAGGTTGCTCCAATTACCAAACTGATGAGCTATACTATAGAGCTGGGGGTGTGGAAAAATCCCAGAAAAAATATGTTCAGGATATGGAGTCTCACTGCCCGTGCACCAATATCATCAAAGCGGTGTTGTCGGAATGCTGCTATGCCCAGACCCCAAGGAGAGTCTCGGTGTTCGAAAGAATTTCCACACCGAAACGCTTCCACAAGAAGAAATTTGTCCGTCAAGAAGACGAATATCTAAGGGTGTCGGCTAATATGACCGGCAGAGCGAGATCGACGCAACCCTTCAACCTGGATCAACTTGCCGAGGTATCCCGATGCATGACGCGGTTGCGGTCGGGAACTATCAGCCGGAAGGATTACCGAAGGGTACCAAAGGGGCTTTCTCTAGAAGAAGAGGCGTCGGATACTGATTCAGACTCTTGCTCGGCCGTAGCGTCTGATGACACAGCTTCTAGCTCGGGGCAACCTTATACATCGCTTATGATCAGCGCCGAACAAGTAATTAAGATACTTGAAGAGGCCCTGGCCAAGCAGAAAGAGGCCTTCAAAATCGAGATGGAAACGGCTATGTTACGGATGAGGGAAGAGCACGACCAACAAATTCGAGCTCTGTCTAATCAGTTCAGTGAATCCAGCCGTCGTAATCATGCTGACCCAGCGGGTAGCGATTCAGATAAGGATGAACCTCTCAATGCCGAGAACCCTCCGGTTAACCAAAACGCTGGGGGTGGTAATACAGGGGGTGGCCCCGTTATCCCACCTTCAATTTGTCCAAGCTCCGATACGAGTGAGGATGAGAAAATGAAAGATCTCGAGAGCAAAATCAACGCCCTGATGTCTGCTCGAGAGGTAAAGAAGATCGGCATTCCGTGCCCTTACCCAAGGGAGTGGGATTCAATAGCATACCCGGCGAAGTTCAACTTGATTAATTTCACACCGTTTGACGGGAAGGGTTCGCCGACACAACATCTGATTTACTTTAAGTCCCACTTGGGCATGATCTCCGGTAATGAGGCCTTGATGGTTCGGTCATTCGTTGGCACTCTTCGCGGAGCTGCCTTCGATTAGTACCGCCGTCTCAAGCCCGGAAGTATTAACAGCTGGGACGATATGGAGAGCTCATTCCTCGGCAGTTTCTTTGATGACGACGACGAGATATCCATCAGGACACTATTCGATAAGAAGCAAGAAGATGGCGAGACAGTCGACGACTTCGTCAAACGGTTCAGGAATAAGGCAATGAATTGCCGAGATCCGATCACGGAGGACTTCATCCTCCAGACATGTCATAACAACCTATCTATTGAGATATTGGAAGTCATGGGAGTCGCGCCGTCCAACACTTGGAAGGACCTGAAGGTCCGAGGGGAGCAAGCCGAGCGATTCCTCCGAAGGAAGAAGACCGAGAGGGGTCAATCAACGACTAATCCTCCGAATTCTAACTTCACCTTCCGTGGTAAGGGCAAAACACCTGCAACGGCTGCTAATCAAACGTCGCAACAGCAAACCCGGAGACAGCAGAAGACTCCGGATTAGAGGCCTCAAAAAGAGTACTCCTTCAAGGACGAAGAGGTTCCAGCTATCTTCAAATCCCTCCTTGAAAACAACAAAATCAAGCTGCCACCAATCACGAATCAGGAGGAAGCTGTCAATACTTCGGACCCAAAGTACTGCGCATACCACAGGAGGATCCTTCATCCCACCAAGGCTTGCTTTCCTTTAAAGAATAGCATCCAGACCTTGGTTGAAGCCGGCGTCATAACGCTAGCATAAGCCAATCAAGAGCGGTGAGACTCCGACCGGTATAAGAGTATAAACTGCTCCCCGACTCCGAAGAGTATACGAGTATAAACTGCTTCTCAATACTCCAATAGGTATATGAGTCTAAACTATTTCCTTTCTTCAACAGGAAGTTCCTGGAGAACGCCATACGTGGTATTCTTAAGGATAACCCGATCATGCAGCTGATACAAAACCAGTTTTGCAAGAAAAGCTGGGGGTGGATAATTCATCATTTACCACAACCAAAATCCCCTCTCGATTCCTTCAATGAACGAGAAGTCCCCAAATCAAACGATCAAACCGTCTTACAGTTATCATCGTTCTGCACTTCCCACTTGGTCAAACCTATTAAAGTTAGGGCCAAAGCCAGATTCCCCTCTCGATTCTTTCCATGAACGAGAGGTCCACTTTCAATTTGAGCAACCAGACCTATAAAAGTTAGGGTTTCTTGAATCTTTTCGATTCTCGGAGTGGAGATCCCACTTCTAGTTTCACCTTTCTGGATGCTGGGGGTGGAGATCCCACCCCGAGTCTCCTTTTGCATCGGAAGATAGAATATAAAATTTTTTCTCTCCCGCATCGGGTTCGTCTTTGCCCTAAGAAAAGACACCACCTTTTCAACCCTCAAAATCCCCCAAAGTCAGCGCCTAACACGCGTTGCCGGTTAGTCCTTAACCGTAAAAAG
>BQKN01057640.1:17476-27541 GCA_022839385.1 Asparagus kiusianus | reverse complement strand
GTGGTATTAACCTCGTGGGTTTCATCTGGTAAATCATCATACACCTCGACTGTGTCTGTTGTCGGACTTGCCGCCAAAAGATCACAAATCGCTTGTCCTTTGACTGACTTCTGCTGTTTGAAGTGCAAATCATACTGGGACAAGAGGAGGGCCCACTTTGCCAACCGCCAATTCATCGAACCTGGTTGAGTCATGAATACCCGTACCGGATTAACATTAGCGATGACGTAAATCGTCTAGCCAACTAAGTAATGTCGCATCTTCTGTACCGCAAACACCAATGCGAGACATTCTTTCTCGATCATCGGGTATCGAGACTCGGCGCCTATCAAGGTCCGACTTAGATAATAAACTGCCTGTTCGTGACCATTATCATCGTCTTGTGCTAATAAAGCACTTATCGAATGGTTCATCGCCTTGATGTAAATCAAGAACGGTTTACCTGATTTTGGTGCGACCAGAACAGGGGGATTCATTAGATATGCCTTGATATCTTCGAATGCCTTCTGGCAAGCATCGTCCCAAATAAACGATACGCCCTTCTTGTTTAGCTTAGAAAATGGTTGGCATTTCCCGGAAAGATTCGAGATGAACCGCCTGATGTAAGCTAAACGCCCTTGCAATCCTCTGAGTTCTCTTAGATTCCTCGGGGGTCGCAATTCATTTATCGCTTTTACCTTGTCTGGGTCAATGTGTATACCCTTAGTGGTGACGACGAATCCCAGGAATTTTCCGCTGGACATTCCGAGGAAGGATTTTGTGGGATTCATCTTCAATTGATGACTCCGCATAAGATCAAACATCGTTCTCAAGTCTTTGATATGATCTTCTTTGTTGCGGCTCTTTACCACCAAATCATCAACGTAGCATTCCACCGTCTTCCTGAGGTGCTTCTGGAAAATCTTAGTCATTGCTCGTTGGTATGTAGCACCTGCATTCTTCAAACCGAACGACATTACCGTGTAGCAGAAGATACCGAGGGGCGTTCTGAATGCTGTATGCTTTTCATCATCCGGGTGCATCTTGATTTGATTATACCCCGAAAAGCCGTCCATGAAGGACATTCTTTCGAACCCACATGTATTGTCGATAATGACATCCGTGATCGGGAGAGGAAAATCATCTTTTGGACATGCTTCATTCAAATTCCTGAAGTCGATGCAAATCCTGATCTTGCCATTCTTCTTTATGATAGGAACGATGTTGGCTAACCAGTCTGGATGTTGTTCCTCTCGGATGAATCCTGAGTCGATCAACTTCTTAACCTCAGTCTCGATGGCTTCCATGATCTGCGGACGAAACCGTCTTTGCTGTTGCTTGACAGGTTTGGCATCCGGCTTGATGTCGAGGCGGTGCATTGCCACATTGGGGTCAAGTCCTGGCATGTCTTCATAGTTCCAGGCGAAGACATCAATGTACTCTCTGATCAAGGTAATTAACTCTTCCTTTTCATCTGGGGGAAGACTACCGCTGATGAATATGGGCTTTGGATTGGCTTCATCACCCATATTGATCTGGACTACTTCGTCTTCGGTGGGTGGCTCTCTTTGCTCGAACCTATCACCATACTACATGTTTAAGTGATGAACCCATGGATCCTCCCATGTTTGCATTTGATCGTCGTCCTCCATTGTAGATGGATCAGCTGTGGTCATATTCGACATTAAGGTTTTGAACATTTCTCCCAAACTTGTGTCGGAATCCTCAGCTGAAGAGTCTGGCAAGTACCCCTCCTTAGCTTTGTTAGCAATTTGATCGATGATTTGCCAACCACATTCGTCATCTGATGAGACATAGCCTAGGCCTCTCTTGTGACGGTAATAATTATCCGGTTTCCCTTTTGGGACATATGCCATTTTGACTGGGACACGGGAACCTCGGTCGAAGTATAAACCTTCTCCGAGTGTAAAGTCGTACCCTTGTTTTTCCATGAGCGCACGCGTTTCTGGACTATACTTAGACAAGTGCAGACCAGATTTGTCGTCATCTTCATCTTCTCTTAGGAAATGATCTGGCACCGGAAGATTTTCTCCTTTACCATAGATCACTTCTTTTTGTCCCCCTATTTTGGCAGGAATAATCTGAGTTGTTCCGAAGGAGTGCTGGAGGCGTTTCTTCGTTACATAAGATGATCAGAGTGGCATACATAAATCGGGATTATTGTATAATCCTTCTATCACATCATCAAGAGACAAGGAGTACTCTAAACCAGGATTTATTTTAATATTGGCAAGTTGCCAGTTACAACCGCCGTCTGACGACTGTTCGTCATCGAGATTGATTACAAAGGGTACAATGTCATTCAAAACAAAACCACCATTGTAATCGAATCCGGCTTCGGAATCAGCTTCTTCTCCGCTGTCCGTGCCTTGGATCGATGGTTCCGTGTCGGATTCGTTACTATAAAGGAGAGAATCTGTGAAGTAATTCTCATACCCTTTGAATGGTTGCTTATCCGCGACCACCGTCCTAACTCTTCCATCAGTGTCGACATATTTCAAACACTGATGTAGAGTGGAGGGAACTATAACATTACTATGGATCCAAGGCCGACCCAATAGTAAGTTATAGGATGTCTCAGCATCAATCACGTAGCACGTGACCTCCATCTTTAAATCGCCCATTTGGCACTTTATCCGGATTTTACCCAAAGGTCTTGACCCGCTGGTGTTGAATCCGTAGATGACTGTGCCTGTAGACGCCAACTTGCTGACTGGAATGCCAAGGCTGTGCATTAGTCGAAGTGGCATAATACTCACAGCGGAACCCGGATCCACTTGGATTCGGTTGACTTCACTGGAACCAATGTACCCGACGAAGTATAGGGGCCGATCATGATTTGAATTCTTCGTCTGCATGTCCTCTTTGGTGAAGGTGATGCAGGGAAGGTTCTTAGCTGCCACATTACACTGTTGGGCTAACATTTCCAGTTCTTCGGGAGCTGGTTTGATCCTGGTGAGGAATGCCTCCGAGTCGGCCAAGGCTTCTTGCAAGGCTTTTCTAGTTTCCTTGGACAATCGGAGCAACTCGTACAGCGTTATCCGCGCTGGAATATTGGCTAGCTGAGCCATGATGTCGAAGGCACGCGGATTTTTTGAACTCTCTGGTTTGTCCTTTCCAATCGGACGACTGAAACGAGACTGCTTCGGATTCTGAACCTCCTCGGGCCTCTTTTCTTTCTGTTTGTCAACCGGCTGTCGTCGGGCATCTTCAACCGGTTTAGGAACCGTAACCACCCCCAGCTCTGTGAGAGTCTTGGATGGTCCTCGTTTTGTCACCCCCTGCTCAGCAAACTGATCGCCAGGGGATGGATATTTGAAGTGGTACTCATTTCCACTCCGGGTCGCAAAGACTTCCTGCTCTTCGTCGGAAAGTGGGAAAGCGGGGATTCTTTCGTCATCTTCTCCTGGGATGGCAGAAACTCCGTAACAAGACTTGCCTTTCCCTTTGGACTTCTTCTTGGATGACGATCCGGCCCATTGTTCATCTTCAATCAGGTCGGGGTGCACCCAGAGAATTTCACCGTTTGGGGCTGTGTGAGGCACAAGTCCCTTTTGACGTTGTCCATGCGGGTCGTCATTCACTGTCTTCATTCCGACTTTGGTAACGCGTTTTGGCTCGAACCAATCTATAGGTACTGATCCAAAACTGATCGACACCGCGTTTGCTCCCACATTCTTGGCCGATTTTGGAGTTATGACCCCTACGTCGATCAACGCCTGGATCTTGTCCTTGAGGTGGTAGCAAGACTTTGTTGGGTGGTGGACCGCTCTGTGGTACGCGCAGTACTTCAGGTCCGTCACCTTAGTGGCTCCTTCATGATCCACAATCGCCGGCAACTGGATTTTATTGTTCTCTAACAAGTACTTGAAGATGCCGGGGACTTCATCATCCTTGAAGGAGTATACTTTGGGAAACCTCGGCTCCGAAGACTTTTGCTTCTGAGACCGTTGCTGCCAATGCGGCTGCGATTGTTGTGGCGCTCGCTGCTGCTGCTGTTGCTGAGGTTGCAATTGAAAAGTCTGGTTAGCATCAACAGCATTAACATGAGCTTTACCTTTCCCTTTCTGGTTGAAATTCTGCTTTGGAGGATTCGTTGCCGGTTGGCCTCTCTCCGCCTTCTTTCTTCTGAGGAATCGCTCAGCTTGTTCTCCTCGAACCTTCAAATCCTTCCAGGTTTTGGATGGTGCGGTGCCCATTGCTTCCAACACGTCCAGCGAAAGGTTGTTGTGGCAGGTCTGGAGGATGAATTCTTCGGTGATCGGGTCCCGGCAATTCATCGCCTTGTTCCGGAACCTTTTGACGAAGGTGTCGACCAACTCCCCGTCTTTTTGCTTCTCATCGAGCAACGATCCGATAGAGATCTCGGTATCATCGTCGAAGAAATTCGCAAGAAACTTGGTCTCCATGTCGTCCCAGTTGTTTATGCTTCCTGGCTTGAGGCGACGATACCAATCGAAGGCAGCTCCGCGAAGAGTGCCGACGAATGACCGCACCATCAGAGGCTCATTACCAGAGATGACTCCCAAGTGCGATTTGAAGTAAATCAAATGCTGAGTAGGGGAACCCATCCCATTAAACGGCGTGAAGTTAATTAGACTGAACTTCGCCGGATATGGGATTGATTCCCACTCTCTTGGGTATGGACAAGGAATGCCCGTCTTTTTCATCTCTTGAGCAGAGATCAATGTGTTGATCTTGCTCTCGAGATTTTTAATTTTTAGGCTTTCACCTGTGTCTTCACTAGCATTTTCATTGCCACCCCCTGGGTTGATGGGAGGGTTGTTAGCATTGTGACCCTCATTTGTGTCCTCATCTTCCAGGTTGTTCTGGTTGGGACGACTTGGTTCGCCTTGTTGATTCCTCAATGCTTGGAGCTGTTGGTCATGCATCTCTCTCATGTTCTGCATAGCCATTTGCATTTCGAACCGAAAGGTCTCCTGTTGTTTAGCCATGGCATCTTCAAGCATCTTGGCCACTTGCTCCGCGTTTATCATAAACGCCTCGCGGGGTTGTCCTTCACTGGACACTGTATTATCAGACGCCACTACTGAGCCAGCATCTGATTCTTCATCTCCCGAAGGTACTCTTGTTCGAATTCTACCATACGTCGCGCGAATGATAGCCCCGGATTGTAGACGAGTTACACGTCGGGATATTTCTGGAACCGCCTCGGGGTTATCCTGAGCCGATGTTCCTGTGCTGGTCATATTTGCGGTGACTTTTGAATGCTCACCATCTTCGACCATCTTCCTTCTTCGTTGGAAACGCCTATGCCTTGGTTTTGGCGTTCCATTGCTGAGTCTTTCAAACACAGAGACTCTCTCAGGGACTGCCTTAACACAGTTGTACTCAGAGAGTACCGCCCGAATGAGCTTCGAACAAGGACATGGCGTTTCGAGCCTTCGAGGGCTCCTCTTTCTGGTTTTACTCGTACCCCCGGCACGATAGTACAGCTCGTCCGTTTGAAGGTCGGAGCAAGCTATCGTGTGTTGGCACGATCTCTCAGGTATAACGTTGTCGTCATCGGATGACAACGTTTCCTTCTGAGGAATAATTGTCTTCTTCGGACCATCCAGAGTCACACGCCTCGAAACACGCCTTTGTGAGCGTGAATCTTCAGCGGGCTCTTGCACTTCTATGCGCAAAGTTGTGCGCTTGGGTGCCGCGGTTTTCTCCAAGTGTTGAGGGTTGCGGTGACCCCCAGCATATTGCATTGGTTGGGACTTCTTCATTGGCCCCAAGCGTTCTTGGATTGGAGCTTTACCCCGTTCCTTCGGAAGTGGGCCGAGGCGCTCCAAAACAGACTTTCTCTTCTGGGATGGTCCTGCGGGATCTCCCTGAGCAGTTGCAGAAATTACCGGCTGTTTGGATTGACTTGTCGGAGTTTGAATTTTAGGAGGCTGCGGTTGTTGCTCCTTGGTCTGAACCGTTGCTTCAGACTTTGGCCTCCAAACCTTGCGACTTGGTGGCGGCTTTTTGACCACCTCCTTCTGCAACTTCCGACGGGCTTCTTCAGCTTTGGCCCGTGCTTGCGCCGATAACGCGCGTCGTTTGCGGATGCGCTCCTCCAACGTCGAGCGATTCCGTTTGACACGGACCCACTCCATTGTCGATGGTTTGGAGGAACCACCCTTCACTTGCTGTTGAGGCTGTTTGCCTCGTTTGTTCTTCAGATCCACATGGTAGCGGACCCCGTCAACGGACTCCATGGCCTTGGCGAATTGCTTCGCGAGGCGTTGACGCTGCCTCTGGCGGGCTCTCTTGGAGAGAGTCACCACGCCTTCAATGGCGGATTTGACCTTCTTTGAGGTCGGTAGGGCCTTACTCAACGCAGCTTCGGCGTCGATTGGGGTGAGGTCGTCGTTGGTGGCTTCAACTTCATCACACCAACGGACTTTTCTCTTGGAGGAGAACTTCTGGAACTTCTTGGACTTGGGGGAGGAGGTAGATCCGGACGAGGACACGTACTCCTCGTATTTTTGCTGGTCGAATTCATACTCGACCCCCTCCACGATCGGGATCGAGATCCGCGGCTGCGACACTCCGATCTCGGCAGCGAGATCGGTGGCTCCCACTGTGGTCGCCAGATTGTTCGCGTGGAAAATTGTGTTCTTCTTCATAGATGATTTCATTACAACTTTGATAACAACTTTATGCGTTTACAAAGACCCGGTCTTTTTATAAGAGCCGGTTACAATGAAGATCAAAATAAAGAAATAAAAATTACAATTCTCTCTGAACAAATCACGAGTTTCCTGTTTTACGGTCCCTCGCTTGCGTGGGTTGTTTGCCTGTGCCGGGGTTGATTACCGTGGACCACCGCGCAATCTCGATCCGAACAGATCTACGTGGTATGACGGGTATTATCCCACCAAGGAGATAATAGCCGGGAGGGATCGTTTCACCAAGGAAACGCTCGCTCAAATCTCGGGATCTAAGAACCAAGCTTAGATCCGGAGTAGAATGACGTAGATCTGAGTATCCAAGTCTTCAAGCCTTCACAATTCCGAGTTGAGGTCGCAATCCGGCAGAGTTTCGGCTCTTCAGAAGTTTCAGAAAAAGTCCCCTCAAATGAACAACCACCCCCCCTATTTATAGCCTCTCTTCACTGTGCATTCGTGCACAAGAGAGAAAGGGGGGGAGTCGGGCCACCTCAGGGTGGCTCGGCTTGGGCCGAGCCACCCCGGGTTGGCTCGGTTTAGGCCGAGTCCCCGGGTGTGTTCCGTTTTGTCGTTTTCTGGTGTTTTCCGTCTTTCGGTTCTTCGTTTGATTTGTCCAGACTTTGATTTGATAGCCCAGGTCTTTATTTGGCAGTATTCCCGCCTCGGTGTTTGAGTTCAAGTCCGTTTTGTTGTTGGACGACTCGTTAACTTTCCGAACCGTTGGTTTGGTTCCACGCGAAGGTATTCCGTTGCTTGCGTGTCTCATCGCCTCGTCGCTCGAACGTCCGTTGATTTGTCGAATTATCGTGCCGAGCCATGTTAAGGGACCTATAGGCAATTTTATACGCCTACAGCCAGCAAGGCGAATCCGTCTTCACTAACTAAATCCGCTCGCAAGGGAGGTACTCAAATCCGCCCTCATGTGCCGAAACCACTTGAGCCACGTCTGCCTACGTGAGCCGAAGGCCGGGTTTCCAGGGACAACCCTTCCCTGCCTCCCACGATGCGAGAGGAGGAGGGTACGGTGCCCCAGGTCCGTCAGACGGCTGCCCGCGGTTCAAGCGAACGAGACAGGCGCCGGACCGACCTGCATACTCATAAATGCGGGTCACCTCACCCATCAAGAGGAAGAGCCGAAGCCGTCGGCGCGCCGCAAGCTATCTGGAGCTAGCTCTGACGCGAGACGTCCATTCCCCCACCCCTATTCAGACATAGGGAGAGGGGAGGAGGCACAACACCCCAGGACCACCGGAGGGTCACTCGGTACCTCGCCGCATAAGTGAGCGGACAGTTACCAGAGCCATCAGCGTCCACATAAATGCAGCTTACCTCACTCCAAGCAAGAGGTGAGGGCCACCGGCGCTCAAAGGACTGGCCAGACCCACTTGAGTGTCTGACAGCCGCTGTCACGAGTACGAGGAAGGACTTTCCCACTCCTACACGACGTGACACAACACGTCGTCCCACCAAACAACCGCTTGTTGTACAAAGAGATAGTCGGATGTCTTGGAATAGTGTATGGTCACATCCCATAATTAAGGAGGGTGGTCAAACTGTTTCTCTCCCATTTTAAGGGCTTCTTTCAGCAACCTTGAGGGGGATCGAGATCAAGATCAAAAATCGTCCAATAGACCAAGAACTTGATCGATCAACCAAGAGAGGAAGAAGCTTTTTGCATACCCCTGCATTACAGCGCCATCTTCTAGCTCCGAGCTCCGATCGCCGGCGAGCCAGAAGAGACGAACTCCTTCACCTCGAGCTTCTACTGAGTACTGAAGCTCTCCAGCAACCTCGGTCGAACCGTCCAAGGGAAGCAGACTCGGCACGAGCACCAAGCAAAGCATCCTGTAGCTACCTTAAAGTCCCCACGATTAAACAAGGAGGACCTTCCCTCTGCTTCTGTTGTAATTCAGATTGATTTAGTTTGTAATAAGCTTTCTTATCAATACAAACAAAATCCCCCATTCTCGGGAAAATCAGGAATTTACACCTACAATATGTGAAAATATGCAAGCAAGATAAAAGTAATCATAACTAGATTAGCACAAATAAGATAACTTGGATCTTTAACTCAAGGCGGTTAGACCTTAAATCAAAGAGCACCAAGCTCTGATACCAATTGTTAGACCCTAGAGGGGGGGTGATTAGGGTCTTATGCTAATCTAATCCGATTAAATGCCAATTAAAACTAATTCAAATATATTCTTGCAAGATAGATATACAAAGGGTTATGTGCAAGAATATGCAATATACACAAGGTGATATATCCTATATGATAGAAATATATGCAAGGATATATACACTAACACAAGATGATATATCCTACCAAAGAGATATACAATATGATATATGTAAGGATATGTCAACTAACACAAGGGTAAACAATATAAACTAGATAGAGGGAAAAACAACAATGAGCAATTGACAAAGGCAATATGGATAATAAGCACGAATGTAAAAGTACGCCAATGCAATCACAAACAAAACGATATGTTTACGAGGTTCGGTCCCCACTGTGACGCCCTGGGTTCACACAAGGCTGCAGTCCGAGGTGAAACCAAGAATGTCAAACCTTCCATGCACCACACCGTGCAATAACATGTTTCACCATCACAATTACTATCTCTCTAGAGGAATCAACAATAGGTGTAGGTACAAAGCAAGTAAAAGGTTTTACAACGAGTACTTGATGAAATAATAGAACATAGAATTAACACATCTCCTCAACCAAGTAAACTGAAATACATAGTCAAAGTCTGAAATGAATAACAAAAATCTGGAGATCTCAACATGTCTCAAAGTACATAATATCTGATACAGGAAATAAGGCACACAGCCTTTACAACTCTAGAACATAAACCTCTTAAGTCTAAATATGTCTCAAGTGGAGTACAAAATAAAATATAACTGAAAAGACAGCTGAAGCTAAAGTGCATCGCCATCAACCTGCGACTCTCCGGGCTTCTGACTCGTTACCTGAAAGGGGAGGGACAACGAGCGTCAAAGCGCTAGCGAGCAACATCACAACCAACCCCCAGGGAAAGGGCTCGTTGTATATAGAAAATACAGTTGTTACATAATAGTATAAAATCATTATTCTAATAGCAAATGGGTTTTGGTACTTAGGAAATTATAACACGAGCATAGGTACGTCGAGCGAAATAATCCAAACAAGGAAACCCTCATGTATATACCTTGTATCTCAAATTGTAAATCCCTAAATACTAAACCCGAGATCTAATACAAGAAACAATAAAGGAAACGAATACAAACCCATCTCTACCGATAGGTGAAGACATGACAAGGCTACCGCAAGTGTCACGTCAAACTCACATGAGTGTTATGACCGAAAACGAATAAGTGTTCAAAACATGGACTGAATATAACCGTTGTCCAACGC
>BQKN01057640.1:1015-16204 GCA_022839385.1 Asparagus kiusianus | reverse complement strand
GAAGAAGCAGCTCTGGACAATCGTCGGTCGACCGGTGCGGTCGACCGTTGGATTTTTCGGTCGACCGAACCGGTCGACCGACAGACTCTCTGTCGTAAACTGTCGGGAAATCAAAACGAGCGGTCGACTGGTTCGGTTGACCGAAATCTGACGCAGCTGAAAACCAGGTTTTAAAACATATTTTTTTACTTTTGGAAATTTGTTAAAAATAACAAATGAAGTCCAAAAATTATGAAACTTTGGGAAATGTATATAAACGTGAAAACGAACATGTTACAAAAAGAATTTTCCAAATTGCATTTCCCATTTGTGAAAAATCATCATTTTGCAAAATGATTCAAAACACGAAAACTAAACATACATGTTTTTGACATTTGACATAAACCATATTTTGAAACTTTGCACAATGATTATATAGACTTAATAAAGTATGTATATGATTATTGTTAAGTCCAAAAACTAAGAATACAATATTTTCACAAAATTGCATATTCTATGCAATAAATACCAAAACACAATAGTAAATATGAAATATATGATTTCATATTATAAACATGAAAACCAAAAACTATGTATGTATATATATATATATATAACTATATATATGCATAGAAACCAAAACTTATGTATATATATATAACTATATATATATACGAAGAAACCAATAAATGTGTGTGTATAGATATTGAGCTTAAGGTACTTAACACACATAATATAAATCCTAAACTACATTACCCAAGCAATTTTGATCTTCATTGTAGCTCAACTTGGTACACGTTACGGATGAAGCTTAAACTTGATCTTTAACTTTGAATTGTAAGGGCTTCACTCCACAATTCCGCCAACCTCCATTTGATATGATCGTTATAGCGCAATTCCATCCATCCTCCAACAACGTTGTTTGTCTATAATAAATAAGAAAACACAAATACTAGACAAATAATATTAGAAGTAAATTATTTGTTAAACATCATCAAAACAAGAAGGCCAACAATTATAATATTATATAGTCATTTTCCTTCGTGCATATATCCTTTTTGTAAATTGTTTGTCATCATCAAAAAGGGGAAGATTATTGGCCTCTTTGTTTTGATGATGTTTAACAAACAATTTACCATTAATGTTGTTTGTCCAGTATTTATGTTTTCTTATTTATTATAGACAAACAACAAGTTGGAGGATGGATGAAATCAAGCTTTCACGATCATATCCAATGGAGGTTGGCGGAATAGTAGAGTGAAGCCTTGCTATCAAGTTAAAGATCCAATTATAAGCTTCATCAGTATAGTACACCAAGTTGAGCTACATCGAAGATCAAGATTGCTTGGGTAACATTTAGTTTAGTTTATACTATGTGTGTTAGTAATTTAAGCTCAATCATATACACACATACACGTATTGGTTTTGTATATATATAGTTATATATATACATATATGTTTTGGTTTGATAGTTTTCAAGTTTTAATATGAAACAATTTAATATAATTAGAAAATATATTTTTGTTTCATACTTATATGTATATATATGATTTCATCAATATCAATTTTATATAGTTCAATGAAATCATGTTTTAGTGCATTATATGTGTATTTTGATAAAATACTACATTCATTGTTTATAGACTTCATAACAATAGTTTATATCTTTTTTCAAGTCTATAAAATCATTTTGTAAAGTTTCAAAATATGGTTTAGGCAAAATGTTAAAATTCATATGTTTACATTTTCTTGTTTTGGACTATTTTGTAAAATGATGATATTTTTTATTTGGGAAGTCCTTTTTGAAAACCAGATTTTGTAGCATGTGTATTATCATGTCTATAATCATTTCTCAAAGTTTTACATTTTTCTGAATTTATTTGATATTTTTAAACAGGGTTTTAAAATCAGAAAATTAACTTTCAAACTGTTCTGTTCATGTATCAGTTTGCGGTCGACCGCCACGGTCGACCGCACCTGAGTTTTTACCTGCGGAGTTAAACAGAAACTTTTGCGGTCGACCGTCAGCTCGAATTTTCCCACGATCGACCGTCACGGTCGACCGCCAAAGTCTCAAGAAAATTCTCAGCTTCGAAAGTGGCTCGCAGTCGACCGCGAGATTTTCACGGTCGACCGCCGTATACTCCAACGGCTATTTTGTACAGAATCTGATTTTAGATTCTGTGGGCTTTTGGTCATTTTGTTTTGGGTTTTTGCTGAAGTGTTGAGTGGGTATAAATACCTCATTGCCTTCAGCTCTTCCATAACAAGAGAGTGTTTTTAAAACAAGTTTAAAGAGTTTTAAACAAGGGCTTAAGTTTGGTTTAAGAAGATTTTAAGCATTTGAAAGTTTGAGTTTATAAAATCAATTTCACAAAAGCTTGAGAAGATCATCTATTGGTGTTTGGACATCCAACTATTCTCCCTCCACCTCTTGATCTATTGAGAAGTTTTCTAAACTCTATTTCTAGCTTTACATCTATTTATTTGATTATCATTTTATTAAAGCTAGTTTTATATTGAGTTTAGTTGATTTGATTTCACTCATTGTTTACATACACCCACTTAAGCTTATTGTATTTGCATACATTGTATATTTGGGTTGGTGAGAGTTGTAACAATTGAGTGTGAGCTTTTATTATGTTCTCATCCATATTAGGGAACAATCATTCTTTGTATTGTGCTTAATTGTGAGATCACTTTGTAATACACTTGTACACCGAGAGAAGTGTGTGGCGAGAGTCGGGGATCGTCCCAAGAGGAGTGGCGTCGGTTGACGAACCTAGGGAGAGGTTGAATCCGAGCACTTGAGGGAGACACGTCTAGTTCAACACTTAAGAGGGTGTAGAGTGGGATTGCAAGAGTGTGTAAGTTGTAGAGTTTTCGGTAAACTAGAAAACCGTATTGTGAGGTGTAAACGTTGGTCGGGTAAACATAGTGAAGATCTCCTCGAGGTGAGGAACGGAGACGTAGGTCGTGGGGACCGAACTCCGTAAACATATCGTTTGTTTGTGTTTTACTTAGCGTATATTTTATTTGTGCTTATTCATATCATTCTTGCTCATATCCATGGATTAGATTAGCATAAGACCCTAATCTCCCCCCCCCCCCCCCCCCAGGGTCTAACACAAACATTTTGCAAGTTTTGAATGTTAAATTTATTTTTATCTTTTTGTCAGTTTTTCCTTTGCATTTTGCTGAATAGAACCAAATATCTCTTCTAATTCTTCTTCGTAAGATGAACCCAATTCTAAATTATCCTATATACGATAATAGGTAGGATTGGACTCCTTTAACTGTGAAAAATACATAACTGCATAAGTTTTATAAAATCTATAATTATGATAGAACTATACAAATGTGCATATTTTATTTTTGTTGTTCTCAAAATAAGATCTTACTACAAAAGAAAATTAAGCAGTTACTAAGTTAAATACTCGAACTATAAAATGTTGTATACATTAATTTTATCAAAAGTTTATTCACTAGATTCACATGCCACACTGTTCGATTCCATTCAAAAATCAAAGTTAAATTATCAATTGAAACCCATAAGGATTTAAACTTTAACAAAAATTTGAAGCAATCATGAGGATCAGATACATCTTTAACTGGAGAATTGAGGTCAAAAGAAGAAATTAGAGAAAGAGAAAAGAAAATGATAGAAATAAGAAAAGGGGAAAGTTTTTTAAAGGAAAAAATTAAAGAAAGTTAAATGAAAACTTACAACAAAGTTTCAAGCTCTCACCACCGCCGCTCGTTGCTTACCTCTGGCTGCCACTCTATGACTCTCGTTGCCTCTCTCTGCTTGTCGTCGTTTGTCGATCTTTGTCACTTGTTGCCAATTGCCACTTTATCAAGCTCCGTTTATGATTGAGGATGAAAGTCTAAGGTTGCGTTTCTTTTTCTCAGAGCGTTTCTCAGACTCTCTCACACTTTTTTATAAACTAGTATAATGTACGTGCTTCGCACGTGAATCGTAAATATTTTATGTTTTGAATTTTTATTAAATAATAAAAATATGTGTTAATAAATAAAATTGTATAATAAAATTATTTAAAAAGAATTGTATAAATTAATTATTATTGTGTAATTATTGTAGTTGAATGTTTTTCTTATAATGATCGCCTAGTACTAACTTTTTTTAAATAAGTCCCATAAATCTAAAATCATTCTTAAATAAAACTGCCAATTCTATAAGTTCTCTTAAATATGCCCATCCAGCTTAAAAGTTATTAACTTAATTTTTAATTAAGTAAATTGCATCAATCTAGCTAGCTTTTTTCTAACTTTCTCTAGATAGTTATACTTAATACTTATAACATATTGCAGTAGTTGCTTCTCATTATAATTATTTAATAGGTTAAATTACACTAAACCCTTATGAACTTTCTACACCTATGGACTTTCAAATCACACTTAATCCCTCATGACTATTCTGTTTCAAAGAAAACCCCCAACAACTTTCTAAAATTTGTAGATAACCTTATAAACTAGAACCGAAAAATGCCATTAAAAGGCATTTTGAAAGATATTGGGGGTTCGATGTAATTTATTTATGAGATATTACGGGCTTTCTACAAAAGTTTTTAGGGGTTTAGTGTGATTTTGAAAGATCATAGGGTCTATTTATTACAAAATGTTGAAAGCTCGTGGGGATTTATTATAATTTATCTTATCTAATATTATAATTCTTAGTTTAAGTGACACTATTAAAATATTTAGACTACCCATATGCTATAAAATATTTATTTAATTAAAAATTTTAATTATTCTCTTAAATAATTTAGTAATGTAAGTATTTCATAAATTTTTATTATCCTATCATTAAAAACTAACAGTACTATTATTAATATTAAATATTTTTTGTAAAAATGTTTGTTTTTCAATCATTACCAAGTATCAACTATTAAGTATCATGTAATAATCTTTGAGAGAATACTCTAAAAATAATATTAAACTATTTATTTAATTTATTTAATAATGCAATACTAGATAAATAGTGCAATTCATAATTTACGTGTTGTTATTAAAATACTTGCATTGTTTATGTGAATAAATATTTATTTTATTTATTTTATTACTCATTGAATTGTAGTATAATTCTCAATACTACTTAGTAATATATCATTCTATTTACACTATTATTTTAAATATTTTATTATAATACATAAATAATTATTATAATAATTTAATTGGTTACTACTAATTATGTATACTTATTTTATAAATAGTTTATTATATTATTTTTGAACAATTCATAGTCATAATATTATTAATAATTATAATTATTTAGGAATGTGAGGAGGTGCATAATTAATAAGAGGTTATATTTATTTAATGAATGATTTATTAGAGATAATGGAATAGTTAGAATTTATCAAAATTTGAGAGGCAAAAAAAAATTTAAAAGTTTTAACACATCAATCCTCTTTTTATAATAGTATAGATATAGATATAGATGAGTCAGTGTTGCGTTATACGGGTCAACCCGGGTCAACCAGAACTGACCTATTTAATAAATGGATAAATTTGTGTTGACCCATTTATGACCCGACCCATATAGCTCGACACATATCCATTATAAATGGGTCAAATCCAGTTGATGGGTCGGGTCATAAATTGCCACTCATACCTCATACCCACTATGTCCACATAACCACGAAATTCTCCAAAACCAGGACACATCTGAAGTTATTAGCAAATCCTTCCATATTGTACTCTTCTGGCATATGTATTGAAGTTGAGGAATAAAAAAATGGACGTTATGCGCTTCAAAGACTTTCCGCATCAAATTAAGTTACAAGAATAGAGACAATGGCTAAGTAAATCATGAAGAAACAATAAAAAATAAAAGAATGAAGCAAAGAATTGCAGTCATATCATCAATTTCATCTAACTTTTAAATAGTACATCAACAAAAAGGTTGCGAACACAAGCTTTCTCATAACATTTTTCATATTTAACTATCAAGCTGGAAATCAGCCGAGTTTTGCATAGCTATATAACACAGGCTGTAATAACAATTTTACATACAACGATACAGTATAACTTTCGTCGTTAAACAAAGCAATAACAGGAAAAAGTAGGATTTTCCGAAATCCTGAAAAAGGATAGACTTTTATTCCTGTGGCATATATATATATATATATATATATATATATATATAGTTAGCTCATCAAGTTTCTACAATTTCATCTTCATCTTTGAGATGCTCCTTGAGAGATTGAATCTGAGGTTCAAATTTCTCATTATCCCATGATGCATCAATATCTGGTACGTTGTAATCATCGGGTTTTAATGAGAGCTGGAACTCTGGAAGGTCAGGCAAGGATTGACAACCTCTGCACCAAAAGTAGAGGGACATAAAAATGTTTAAAAAAAGGAAACAATAAAGAGAAAATATCACTCCTTGCAAAATTAATTCATCTAACTCAAATACATCTGAGATTAGGTTGAAACCAAATTACAATGGCAAGAAAGATGTTAAAACTTTTGCTAAACCGAATCGAACCCAAGTCAAGCATCAAAAACATCTGGACAATATGAGCTATGAGTGACATCATAATAGAGTGAGGCATTAAGGTTTATCACAACATTCATAATATAATAAAGGGTAAATTGCGAACAGACCGCTGTAGTGTCACCCAGTGGCGAATAGACCCCCCCCCCCCCCACACAATTGCAAACAATCCGTTTGTAGTTCTATTACTGGCGAATAGACTCCCAGTACTATTGGACCAGGATTTAAATATATATATATATATATATATATATATATATACTGTTAAAATAGTTAAAAAGGTTTTGAGGAGGTGTGTAGTTCAATTGGTGACGATAGATCCTCAATTGTTTTTTTCTTTTTCTTTTTTTGAAGGGTTAAAAAAGTTCAATAAGCAGGTGTATTCACACCTGGTCCAATAGTACTGGGAGTCTATTCGCCAGTAATAGAACTACAAACGGATTGTTTGCAATTGGGTGATACTATAGGGGGTTTATTCGCAATTAACCCTATAGCAAATTAATATGCATGTTGTTAAAGACAGTGTGATTATATTCATTGATACAGGTTTCTAATAGGTAGTACAAGAGTTCTGTCACTTATTTCATTTTTAACTAACATATAACAGAACAATCTTTATACATTAGAATTAAGCAACTATTCATGTTTTTCATCATTTTCCTCTTTATAACGTGACTTTGTAACTTTAGTATACTTTGTTGATGATTTTACTGAAGTTTATTTCATCCTATATGAAGCATCAAACAAAATGTTCTGACAGGAGTGTTTCTAAAATGGGTCATACAAAAGCTAGCTGAGTAGTTTGACATTTATCAAGCATAGGTCAATAGATGTTGAACTGGGTGTCTATGGCAAAGAACCTGCCTTCCCAAATAGAGGACAACGTCTTAGGTGAAGCCAATGGACAGATTTGAGTTGGAAGACACCAATGTAATCTTGATACTTACTGGAAGCACCAGAATATGTCTTGTATACAAGGCAAAAAGGTTGAAGATCTGAAGTCATATAATGTATAATTCATCATCTTGATCAACAGCTAAAGAGATAGTAGAAAGAGTGTATATTTCATTCAAATTTCATACAGGAGCCTAGGATATTTCACTCTAGTTTCAGACTGCATTCAGATTTCAGGGTGTGTGGATGGAGATAATAAAGTTAAAAAACATTTTGGAGGCTTCGTGCTCAGATTATGAGTGGTAAACAAGTTTTTATTCTCAGCACAAAAATGACAACCTGCATAATTTTCAAGCACTTGTGCCATGTTCAGGAATAACTAGAAACTCTTCACCAAATATCTACTTTATAAGGTGGTTAATGATGGTGATGAAGTCACAAAATTTTGTTCAATTTAGAGATCATACTTGTCTTGCTCAAAAAGATAGCCATAGATCTGAGCCTTCTTGGATGCCGTTTCAGGGATTTTCTTGTTCACATGTTTCATGACACCCCAAACAGGAGGAACCCTGAGAAGAAAAAGGAATCAAAAAGATTTGGATCCCTAAAGAACTAAAAACATAAAGACAGATAGAACTTTATAGCAATCTGTTGATAGAAGTGGTCACCTGGTGACCGGTGCTGCCAAGCAGAAGCTTAAGCAGGCTTTTTTCCCATCCCTGAGAAGTTCTTCAGCAGCAAAAAGACAGCACACTGCACTCACATGATCACTTGGAGCACTTCCCTTGTCAAGGACTAGACCATGATAATAATATGCTGCTGCCTGATGATTTATTTGAAGAGTGAGAATTCAAATAGGCAAGTTTGCCTAATAACAGACTTCACAGTACTCTGATCTAGACAAAGGAATAGCACCTTAGCCTCAAGATACTTCCATTGGATGAACAAGAGTAGTTTCTTTCCATAGCCATCATTGGTATAGCATCCTGTCAAGCAGGAGTGAGCCTGATTAACAGAAGGAACTCAAATTAGCAAGGTGAGCATACAAGATATTGTTTAATTCTAATTTGTGAGTACTTTGTAGAGCTTATATAGCTGATACATGCAGAAGGTCTTTCTTGCTTAACATCCCGGAAGAGGGATAGTTGGCTTCTTTATGAAAGGTGATTAAGGATAACCAAACTCTTTTCATTCACATGTACCCTTTTACGTTTCAAGCTTGTTCAGAGTAGGCCTCCAATTTGGATGCCTGATTAACCTTCAATAGCCCTGAGACACTTCTGTATAGCGCAACCTGGAACTATCAGACTAAACCAAAATTGGGACTAATTGTTTCCTAAAGGAAGTAATTTTAATGTTTGGAGTTTTTAGGTTTTAGGATTTTGGGTTTATGCTTTTCATCAAATATAATCTAGGACTAAATTCTTGACTCTATGAAATCCAAATATAGTGTATAACACCTAGCTTTGAATTTTCTAGTAGCTAATATATCTTTCATCAACAACCAATAGAAATAGGGGAGGTTTTCCATCATGTTTGTAGACACCACAGCGGTATGTGACTTAAAGTATTGTTGTATTCTCTCTATAGGCTAATATTTGTTGCAATTTACAATGCTAATAGAAGCTATGCTTGCTACATAATGGCTAGTAGCATATAGGTACACAATAATTTCATCTCTTGTAATGCCTACTTATATTAATAAAAAATACATAAGATGCACGTGGATCCTTAGTATATGAACAAAGTCATTAGTGACAATTTGCAAAGAGAACCAACAATCAAGCAAAATTTTCTAAAAATATTTAATAAGAAAGATAATTTTACGCAATTGAAGCCCTAAGAAAATATGCATTGCTAACATGATGTGTAGTGTAGAGGCAATTCTTTTTTTTTTTTAATTCCCACGGTAGTATATAAGCAAGTTGAGCAGCATATTTCTATATCCGGGGAGCAAAATTCAAGTTTCCTAAGTATATACAAGATTGGTTGAGAAAGAATTCTGAAAGAGAGCTCAAAGCATACTGACTTGAGCAAAGTAGCTGACTGCCTCACACGCCAACCTCCTTTTCACGGACAAAGTAGCCTTTTCACATTCCAGAGCCAATCCTAGTTGCATTTCTACTCCCTGGAATTGAAACATAAAAGAATACTAGTCAATTAGTGATTCCGTAATGCTAACGGAGACGGTAGTTATCTTCAAAGCGTAGAAGTTTACAGAGTGGACCAATAATATTGGCTTCATCTCAACTTTCATATGGCATAATTAACTCAAGCTACATTAACAGGTAGTAGAGAACCGATTTAATGGAGCTTCATACTGTTTAATCCTAAATAGGTTCATGTTACCGTGTCAACAGCTTGTTTTGCTGGGTCTTTGGCTTTCCTCTTCCACTATACTGACATTCTTCGGTTTTATACTGTTACAGCATGGATTCTTAATAGCATATACATTTGCACCCTATATTCCAAAGGAAAGATAAAGACAGAGCTATACTTTCAGTAACCATGCAGCTAAATGTTGTAGAAGATTGGCCAATCTTTAAGCTTTCTCAACTTCTGCATCCTGCCCACAACCACCCCCAATTTCAACGGTCATACAAGTTTAGATAACAATTAAAATTGATTGCTTTTAGTGTACAAGTGTCAAAACTTCTCCTGTAATCCTACAAATAGGAGCTAGAACTATATCTTGTTCAATAGTTACAAATGAATAAGGTTAATCATTTCCTTAAAAACTGTATAATAAGCAAAGTAATCATTTTTACCAAATTCTATAAATTGCAGTCACCAATGATGTTAAGATTCAGATACATACCTGTGCCAGTGCTTGAGTTGACATGGCCTCCAACATGCCCTCTTGCAAGCCATGTGGTAAATTCTTCCTAGAATTGTTTATAGAACAATTCAGATCAAAGTTCACACCCAGTTACATGTATCAAAAAGGAACTGGAATGAAAAAGAAAAAGATAACCAACAAAAAATTCCATAAAGTTACTAACAAGACAGAAGTAGTTTCTTAGACATTGAATATCACCTGAGGTGCAGGGGCAAATTGACCATAACACCACGAAGACAATAATCAAGGCATCCTGATGCCTTTAGCAACAAATCAACAGCGAACTTCTTTGAATCTAATAAAATATGCAAATTTTATCAGCTATAAATTTCATAACATAGCAATAGGTGCATAGAGCAATAAGGAGGCTCCAAGTTTATTTTATCGTTTCCGCATGTTTTTACTTTTATCAAAACAAACTAACCTTCTGATACCTCCCTTTCACACTCATCAGAAGATTTGCTAGGTAACAGCATTAGGTTTGCTTGCAACATTGACAATGTGGCCATCAAGTGAACCACAGATAGCACTTCATACCAAGCACTATCTATGCAAGTTTCCTACACATTATTTATTGTAAATTTTCCGCCACACATGAACATATAAAAACTATAATTATAAGTCACATTCTTACTTCTTCATCTTCACAGAGAACCCTCCACTTGAACTCCACCAAAGATTCAAGATTGTGCTCTACGAAATACAAACTTATATAGATTACCAGAACTTATTAAATTGCCAACAAAAATCCCGAGTGCAAAGACAATACCTTTTACTGTCAAACCAAGAAGAATGGGCAAGTACTCTTCAAGAGCTTGCTGGAGTGCAGCAACATCATTTACATCTGCCAGATCTAACAGGGTTTCAGCTTGAAACATAAAAAGTAATACTTAATGTCTAACAACTATATACCATTTTCTTCTGACAATGATACAATCCGATTTCGGAGTGAAGATAGTTTATCAATGAGCTCTCGAGATAGTAATCCCCTTAGAGGATGACGGAAATCAACAGGCATTGGAACTTGAAGCATTGGGACAAAAACCACAACCTCATCAACGCTACTTCTGTTCTTTCTCTTTTTTCTACCTCCAGAAGGGAGTGTCTTCGGGATGGAGGAAGCACAACCCATCGTTTGGATTGAAACAATTCTATCCCTCGAGCATCCTACAAAAAAAAAAATAGGTCAAAAAATCAGCTAAAAAAGATGACCGTGAAACGAGGCGTAAACAAGATCGATTTCAGGCAAAGCTCTGATTGTTTTTCAACAAAATTGCTCCTTTTTCCCTCAGCTTCTCTTTTTCCTTCTCTAATTTCTCTCTTTAACTTCAAAAAAAACTACAGAAGTCACACAGATTTCAACAGAAATCGAGATCACGAAATGAGGCATAAACTCGAACAAAATTCCTACTTTTCCCCTCAATTTCTCCTCTTCCTCCTCCAACTTCTCAATTTAACCTGAAAAATAAAAAAAGATGCACAAACTTCACACGAACCAAAGGCAAGCCCCAGATCAATAGAAGCTGAATTCTGAGGCGAAATTCACAAATTGGAAACACCAAAATTGACCGATCAGAGGATGAGCGATCATCGTAGAACAGTAAAAACTCGATTTTGACCCCGAAAGCAGTAAAATTGAGTTAGAGTTTGCTTACGAGTGGGAAGAGGGAAAGAGGGGGGAGAAGCTTCGAGGAGAAGCGATCAGGGGAGACGAATCTCTCTCGGGCGCAAACCATGGTGATCTGCTCACTGCTGACTGAGATCGCTTCGCTGTTCTCGAGGAGGAGCTCACATGGCGATGGCGGAGGATCAGCGGCCATTGGTGAGTAATCCGTACGACTTTCGCTCCTCAGTTTTCATACCGAGGCTATTTGCAAAGTAGTCCGTCGCAATCTTGGAAATTATATTCTCGCGGCTGTTATTTGCAAGGGTTTAATTTTAAAACCCTCAGCCTTAAAATTCTGAGAAAAAAGAACTCCCATCGTCAACTATGAGTGTCACATAAGATAAAACTACTTGACTTTTACGCTTAGAAAACCCACCATGATTTGCTTTTGAATTGTGAAATAATCTAAATATTCCCCGCCCGTGAAAAGTGATTATGAGCCATTTATGATGCTATTCCACCCCCTGCTCTATTCTCTCATCTTGCGAGAATCTAGCCTGATTTTTTTTAATGATTGAAGAGCATCTTAGGGCCCGTTTAGTTGCTGAAGAGGGTTTGGGAAAGCCTGCCAAAACTGACAAAAACTGCCAGTTTTGATAGGCTTTCTGCCCATTTCAACTGTTCTTTTCAGCAACCAAACGGGCCCTTAGTCGTTTTTAGTCATATACTTGTCATGTGTGACGTTCAAATTATCGGTGTTAGTTGGAGGGTTAAGTGAAAAAGAAATTTAAGGAGATTTCGTTGAGGGGGTTATCTACAATGTTATGGTGCTCCTATTCGTCCGAGTGCAACTCGGTGCCGAGCAACGGACAAGTGTACTTCTGCACGATATGTCCCAATCAACTTGGCGGCCAGAGACTAGTACGGACGACAACTTAGCCGACTTGTCGAGTCGACACCCCCTCATGTCAACTCGAAAGACAGTACTTGTTGTCCCCTTTCGTCGAAGACGACTCACCATGAGTCCTCTCAATCACTTGCCGGGCGGCTTGCGAAACCGACTCGAAAGGCGTTACTTCTCGGCGAATCTAAAGGACAACTTCTGCCTCGAGCCTATCCTCACTGGCAACGTGTCAATATCGCATTTAATGCATATCAGACACATCATGCCCCTAGCCCTGATAGTCATCACGACTCATCGGACCACGTGGGCATTGTCATGCCGCCCATCATTTCTCGTGTAATGCTGAAGTGATTCATCCCTCACTGGCCAGTCGACACCAGTGAAGCAGGTGCTGACGTAGCCACCAACCCATACTTTACCACTACCTCTCAGTGCTCGACCAAAGTGACTGATCTACCCTTATACCCTAGGTATAAATACAGGTATTATTCTCCCTTGATGGGAGGACTTCTTCTTCTGACTTTTTCACAAATCTGATCCCTAAGCAAACATACTGCACACACACAAGAACGCACACAGTTCTTTTTCTACCACACTCAAGTTCATCATCTAACTTGATCGTCGGAGATACAACGGGAGAATCAAACTTCATCCTCTTACGAGCTTCTACTTGTGCAGATTTTTCAGATTCCCTGCTCAAAGAACCAGACATAAAGTCGGTGAAGAAAGCGGCCACTTATCAATCCCCAACAGACTCATCCAAGTACTGATACATATTGACTGTGTGATCACTAGTACATCAACATACAATGTCCTCAAACTTAATAGGATTTACTTTCCTTAAAATAATTGAGGGGTTTCATATAAAAAAAAGGTTGAGGGGTTTTTTAAAGACGCGCCCTGAGGAGGGTTCTAAAAAAATAAGTCCTATTTGCAGTATAGTATCTACATTTAAGGTTTTAACATAAATATTTAGCATCCGCATCCTTTTATATTTACTCTGTTTTTAGGTCTCCTTCGAGTTAATTTGAGGAAAAATTTGAATGTTTCTACCTTTATAAATAAGACTCACATATCGATAATAAGCTAATTTTATTGCTCCTTTATACAAACCAAAACAAAAATATAAAATAAGCTAATTTGCTCTTCCTTTTGGATGTTAATAAGTAAACTATTCTCTTTTTCTCTATTTTTGCCCCCTCAGAAGCGAGTCGAATAGAGGTTTTGTTTTTTTATCTTTTTCCCTGGTACAGTAAACATAACAACTTAAACCTCTAGACATTTAGAACAAATTAACATTAGGCCTTAATTTGCAGTTAACACCCATATCATGGGAAGATTCTTTTCTATTGGTGCTGCGTTAAGTATATAATACAAGGACTGATGTGCGATTAGTTGTCGCATTGTACGATCGCACTAAACAAATACCGAACTGCTAAAAAAATTTGGAAGGAGGCGGAGTCACATGAAGAACAAATGGCAGACATCTTTCTTGTACTACGTGTTTCCCTCGGGTTGAGAACAGCGTCCAAGTTGCATGTATCAAATTATTGTTAGTCCGAACTAAACTAGAAACTCGAGAATAATCAGATTAGCTTAATTAAGATTAGCTCTAATCCATACTAGTTCTGGACTAGGAACTTAGTTCTGGACTAGGAACTTGGCTTGTTCCTAGGCCTGTCCATCCGGGCCGGTCCGGCTAGGAAAACCGGGTCTGGGTTAGGCAAAACCGGAGCCCAGACCCGGGCCTGACCGGGCTTTTTTAATTTTTTTTATTTTTTAAAACTCTCTTTAAATTTTAAAATTTACAGAAAATGCTAATAAAAAACAATCATATTATTAATAACTTGAAATGACATAAAATACAAATACAAAAAATTATAAAAATAAAATATGATAAAAATAACTTCTTTATTAATTATCAGTAAATCATTTAAAAGTATAGATTTATTTCGGAATTCGTCGCATCACAATAGATGAGTACATTCCAACTAGGTTGATACCTACTCACCTATATCACTATCATTTGTAATTGTTTCCAAAATAATTCATTATAAATTTAAAGCTAAGAAATAAAAATTATAATTTGATGAATATTGTTTAATCTTTATATCTATCTGCTAGTCCCAACTCTTCAAATTTATCTTCAATTCCAGCCATCCGATCGATGTCTTGCGTTCGCTTCTCGTACCTTCACCAATCTTGTAAGCACATCACCGCTTGTACAGTATATAGATCTAAGCATGTCATGTGGTGTTCGATCAAACGTCATGTTGTGCTGAAGGCGGATTCCGAAGCTACCGTCAAAACATGCACTGTTGGTAAGTCGCGAACCATGGTAGAAAGTATGTGAGAAGATTACCTACATGATCTTCAAGATTTAAATTGAAAAAAAAATTATAATTCTTCAATACCTCTTAACTTTGGTTCTCAATCCCTAGAAA
>BQKN01057638.1:62409-90670 GCA_022839385.1 Asparagus kiusianus | reverse complement strand
GATTTGTTCGACACAAAAGGAGAAAGTTGTAATTTTTCTTTATTTTTCTTTGATTTTCATTGTAACCGGATCTTATAAAAAGACCGGATCTTTGTAACTCAAAAAGCTGTTATTCAAGATAGCAATGGAATCAACAATGAAGAAAGAAACGATTTTCACCGCGAACAATCTGGCGACCACAGTGGGAGCCATCGATCTCGCTGCCGAGGTCGAAGCGTCGCAGCCGCGGATCTCAATCCCGGTCGTGGAGGAGGTCGAATACGAGTTCGACCAGCAGAAGTCCGAGGAGTACCTATCGTCCTCGTCCGGATCTACCTCCCCCCCCCCAAGGCCAAGAAACTCTCCTCCAGGAGAAAAACTCATTGGTTTGAAGACGTTGAAAACAACAATGAAGATCTTGCCCCGCTGGATGCCAAAGTCGCATCGGGTGAGATTCCTCCAATTCCCAACCAGGTCGGATCTGCTCTGGCCAACCCTTCTGCCGCAGAGGGCGTGGTGACTCTCTCGAAGAGAGCCCGCCAAAGGCAACGTCAACGCCTTGCGAAACAATTCTCAAAGGCCATGGAGTCAGTTGACGGGATCCATTACAATGCGGATCTGAAGAACAAGAGATGCAAGCAGACTCAACAACGGATGAACGGCGGCTCTTCCAAGCCACCCACAATGGAATGGGTCCGTGTCAAACGGAACCGTTCAACGTTGGAAGAGCGTATTCACAAGCGTCGCGCGCTATCAGCGCAGGCACGGGCTCAAGCTGAAGAAGCCCGTAGAAGGTTGCAGAAAGAGGTGGCCAAGAAGCCGCCATCAACACGCAAAGTTTGGAGACCGAAGTCTGAAGCGGCAGTTCAGACCAAGGAGCAACAACTGCAGCCGTCGAAAGTGCAACATCCGGCGAAGCAATCCAAACCGCCGATGATTTCCATAATTGCTCCGGGAGATTCCACAGGACCATCCCAGAAAAGGAAGTCGGTTTTGGAGCGCCTCGGTCTGCTTCCCAAGGAACGAGGCAAAGCTCCAGTCCAGGAACGTTTGGGGCCAATGAAGAAGTCCCGAATGATTCAACACGCTGAGGGTCGCCGCAATCCCCAACATGACGAACAAATCAGGGCAACCAAGCGCACTATGCTACGCATTGAAGTTCAGGAGCCGGTTGAGAATTCACGCCCACAAAGGCGTGTATCGAGATGTGTGACTCTTGAAAGCCCGAAGAAGGTAGTTCGCTCTCAGAAGGAAACGTTATCGTCTGATGACGATTGCGTTATACCTGAGAAATCGTGCCAGCACACGATAGGTTGCTCCGACTTTCAAACGGACGAGCTGTACTATCGTGCTGGGGGTACGAGCAAAGCCAGAAAGAGGAGTCCTCGAAGGCTGGAAACTCAGTGCCCCTGTTCAAAGCTCATTCGGGCGGTACTATCTGAGTGCAACTGCATCAAGGCAGTCCCCGAGAGAGTTTCAGTATTCGAAAGGCTTAGTATCGAAACGCCAAAACCAAGGCATAGGCGTTTCCGGCAAAGAAGAACAGTGGTCGGTGATGGAGAATTTCCGAGGGTCACCGCCAATATGACCAGTAAGGGAGCATCGGCTCAGGACAATCCCGAGGCGATTCCAGAGGTGCCCCGACGTGTAACTCGTCTTTAGTCTGGAGCTATCATTCGTGCAACGTATGGTAGGGTTCGGACAAGAGTACCTTCGGGAGATGAAGAATCAGATGCCGGCTGGCAATTGCGTCTGATAACACAGTGTCCAGTGAAGGACAACCCCACGAGTCATTTATGATAAGCACGGAACAAGTGGCCAAGATGCTCGAAGAAGCCATGGCCAAACAGCAGGAGAGCTTTAGGTTTGAAATGAAGATGGCCATGCAGAGTATGAGAGAAATGCATGAGCAACAAATCCAGGCACTGACGAACCAGCAAGGCGAACCAAGCCGCCGTAATCAGGTTGTTCAGGAAGTTGAGCATGCGGAGGTGGATGAAACTCGCAATGCCAATGATCCTCCCGTTAATGCAGGGGGTGGCAATGAGGATGCTAGTCACAACACCATGCTTCCACCTCAGAATCGTGCTGACGAGAACTCGGGTGAAAGTCTGAAGATTAAAAACCTCGAAAGAAGATTAATACGTTGATTTTTGCTCAAGAGGTGAAGAAAACGGGCATTCCATGTCCATAGCCAAGAGAATGGGAATCAATCCCATACCCGGTGAAGTTCAACCTAATCAACTTCACGCCATTTGATGGGAAGGGTTCACCCACTCAGCATGTGATTTATTTCAAATCACACCTGGGGGTAATCTCCGGCAATGAGCCTCTGATGGTGCGGTCATTCGTTGGCACTCTTCGCGGTGCCGCCTTTGATTGGTATCGCTGCCTCAAGCCAGGTAGCATAAACAGCTGGGACGACATGGAGACTAAATTCCTCACAAATTTCTTCGACGACGACACCGAGCTATCTATCGGATCGTTGCTCGATGAGAAGCAGAAGGACGGGGAGTTAGTCGACACCTTCGTCAAAAGGTACCAGAACAAGGCGATGAATTGCCGGGACCCGATCACTGAGGAGTTCATCCTCCAGACCTGCCACAACAATCTGTCCTTGGACGTGTTGGAAGCAATGGGGACAGCACCATCCAAAACGTGGAAGGATCTGAAGGTCCGAGGGGAGCAAGCTGAACGATTCCTCAGGAGAAAGAAGGCGGAGAGAGGCCAACAAGCGGCGAATACTCCAGCATAGAATTTCAACCCGAGGGGGAAAGGTAAGGCACATGGCAATGCAGTTGATGCTAACCAAACCTTTCAATTGCAACCTCAGCAACAGCAGCAGCAGCAACAACGGCCTCAGAAGCAGAAATCTTCAGAGCCAAGGTTTCCCAAAGTCTACTCCTTCAAGGATGATGAAGTTCCCAGCATCTTCAAGTACTTGTTGGAGAACAACAAAATCCAGCTGCCAGCGATCGTAGATCAAGAAGGAGCCAGCAAAGTGACGGATCCAAAGTACTACGCGTACCATAGAGCGGTCCATCATCCTACGAGGTCATGCTACCACCTCAAGGACAAGATCCAGGTGTTGATTGACGTAGGGGTCATAACCCTGAAGCCTGCCAAGAATGTGGGAGCAAACGCAGTGTCGATCAGCTTTGGATCGGTGCCCACAACATGGTTCGAGTCGAAACGCGTCACCAAAGTGGGAATGAAGATGGTGAATGATGACCCACACGGACAGCGCCAAAAGGGATTTATGCCACACACAGCCCCGAACGGCGAAATCCTCTGGGTTCATCCGGATCTCATTGAAGATGAGCAGTGGGCGACCTCCTCGAAAAGAAAGGGGAAAGGCAAGGCCTGCAATGCTACTTCCGCAATCTTCGAAGAGGATGGCGATGAAGCCCATACCTTCCCGCTCTCCGAAGAAGAACAAGAAGTATTTGCCACTAGGAGCGGAAACCAGTATCACTTCAACTATCCGTCGCCTAGTGACCAGTTAGCTGAGCAGGGGGTGACCAAACGGGGACCAGCCAAGACTCTAACAGAGCTGGTGGTGATTGCAGCTCCTAAACTGGTTGAAGAGGCTCGACGACAGCCGGTGGATAAGCAGAAAGAAAAGGGACCCCAGAAGGTTCAGAATCCGAAGCAGTCTCGTTTCAATCGTCCGATTGGAAGAGATAAACCGGAGAGCTCGAAAACTCCGCATATTTTCGATATCATGGCTCAATTAGCTAATATTCCAGCGCGGATAACGTTGTATGAGTTACTGCGGCTGTCTAAGGAGACTAGGGAAGCCTTACGAGAAGCCTTGGCCGATTCAGAAGCATTCCTCACTCGGATCAAGCCGGTACCGGGAGAGCCAGAACCGTCAGTCCAACAATGCAATGTAGCGGCCAAGAACCTTCCCTGCATCACCTTTACCAAAGAGGATATGCAGACGAAGAATTCGAACCATGATCGGCCCCTATACTTCATCGGGTACATTGGCTCCAGCGAAGTCAACCGAATCCAAGTGGATCTGGGTTCCGCTGTGAGCATTATGCTGCTTCGCCTAATGCATAGCCTTGGCATTCCAGTCAGTAAATTGGCGTCTACAGGCATGGTCATTTACGGATTCAATACCAGTGGGTCAAGGCCTTTGGGGAAGATCCGGATAAAGTGCCAAATGGGTGATCTGAAGACGGAGGTCACGTGTTACGTGATTGATGCTGAGACATCATATAACTTACTACTGGGTCGGCCTTGGATCCATAGTAATGTTATAGTTCCCTCCACCCTACATCAGTGTCTGAAATATGTCGACACTGATGGAAGGGTCAGGATGATGGTCGCGGATAAGCAACCATTTAAAGGGTTTGAGAATTATTTCACTGATTCTCTCCTTTATGGTAACGAATCCGATACTGAACCATCGGTCCAAGGCACGGACAGCGGAGAAGAGGCTGATTCTGAAGTCGGATTCGATTACAATGGTGGTTTTGTTTTAAATGACATTGTACCCTTTGTAATCAATCTCGACGATGAACAATCGTCAGATGGCAGTTGTAACTGGCAACTTGTCGATATTGAAATAAAAGATAATTTAGAATACTCGTTGTCTCTTGATGATGCGATAAAAGGATTAGACGATAAGCCTAGTTATATACGCCGCTCCGATCATCTTATGTAACGAAGAAACACCTCTAACATTCTTTCGGAACGACCCTGATCGTTCCTGCCAAAGTAGGAGGCGAAAAAGAAGTGGTTTACGGTAAAGGAGAGAATTTTCCGTTGCCAGATCATTTCCTAAGAGAAGATGAGAATGATGACAAATCCGGTCTGCATTTATCTAAGTATAGTCCGGAAGCGCACAAGCTCATGGAAAAACAGGGATATGATTTCACACTCGGAGAAGGTTTATACTTCGATCGAGGTTCCCGTATCCCGGTCAAAGCGGCATATGTACCAAAAGGGAAACCAGATGATTATTACCGTCACAAAAGAGGCTTAGGCTACTTTTCCTCGTCTGATAATGAATGTGGTTGGCAAATTATCGATCAAATTGCTAACAAGGCTAAAGATGGGTACTTGTCAGATTCCTCAGAATGCGATTCCGATACAAGTCTGGGGGAAGCATTCAAAGCCCTAATGGTGAACATGGCTACAGCTGATCCATCCACAATGGAGGACGACGATCAAATGCCAACGTGGGAAGACCCATGGGTTCATCACTTAAACATGCAGTACGGCGATAGGTTTGAACAGAGGGAACCCCCCACCGAGGATAAAATAGTCCAAATTAATATGGGCGATGAAGCCAACCCAAAACCCATATTCATCAGCGATAGTCTTCCCCCAAATGAGAAAGAGGAATTAATTACTCTCATCAGGGAATATATTGATGTCTTCGCTTGGAACTATGAGGACATGTCAGGGCTCGACCCCAATGTGGCGGTACACCACCTCGATATCAAGTCGGATGCCAAACCTGTCAAACAACAGCAGAGACGGTTTCGTCCGCAGATTATGGAAGCCATTGAGGCGGAGGTTAAGAAGTTGATTGACTCAGGATTTATCCGAGAGGAACAACATCCAAACTGGCTAGCTAATATTTTCCCAGTCATGAAGAAAAATGGTAAGATCAGGATATGCATCGACTTCAGGGACCTGAATGCGGCATGTCCGAAAGACGACTTTCCCCTCCCAATCACGGACATCATCATCGACAATACGTGCGGATTTGAGAGGATGTCCTTCATGGATGGCTTTTCGGGGTATAACCAAATCAAGATGCACTCGAATGATGAGAAGCATACAGCGTTCAGAACGCCCCTCGGTGTCTTTTGCACACAGTGATGCCTTTCGGTCTAAAGAATGCAGGCGCCACATACCAACGAGCAATGACTAAAATTTTCCAAAAGCACCTCAGGAAAACGGTCGAGTGCTACGTTGATGATTTAGTTGTAAAAAGCCGCAACAAAGGAGATCACATCAAGGACTTGAAGACGATGTTCGATCTCATGCGGAGTCATCAATTGAAGATGAATCCCACTAAATCCTTCCTTGGAATGTCTAGCGGAAAATTCCTTAGATTCGTCGTCACCACTAAAGGTATACATATTGACCCTGACAAGGTGAAAGCGATACATGAATTGCAGCCTCCGAGAAATCTAAGAGAACTCAGAGGATTGCAAGGATGATTAGCTTACATCCGGCGGTTCATCTCAAATCTTTCTGGGAAGTGTCAGCCATTCTCTAAACTAAACAAGAAAGGTGTGTCATTTATTTGGGACGACGCTTGCCAAAAAGCACTCGAAGACATCAAGACATATTTGACGAACCCTCCTGTTCTTGTCGCACCAAAATCAGGTAAACCGTTCTAGATATACATCAAGGCAATGAACCATTCGATAAGTGCTTTATTAGCATAAGACGATGATAATGGTCACGAACAGGCAGTTTATTACCTAAGTTGGACTTTGGTAGGCGCTGAGTCCCGATATCCGACGATTGAGAAAGAATGTCTTGCATTGGTATTCGCGGTACAAAAGGTGCGTCATTACTTGGTCGGACAGACGATTTATGTTATTTCTAACGTTAATCCGGTACGGGTATTTATGACGCAACCGGGTTCGATGAATTAGCGGTTGGTGAAATGGGCCCTTCTCTTGTCCCAATATGATTTGCACTTCAAACAGCAGAAGTCGGTCAAAGGACAAGCGATTTGTGATCTTCTAGCGGCAAACCCGACAACAGATACGGCAGAAGTATATGATGACTTGCCGGATGAAACCCACGAGGTTAATACTACATCACACCAACAAGTATGACAATTATACTTTGATGGTGCTTCGAGAGCAGTTAATAAGGCAGTAACCCCTGGATGTCCTAAAGTCTCCTCCAGAGTTGGAGTTGTTTTAGTTTCCCCGGGGAAGCATGTGATGCCCCGGGCTTATTCGCTGACTGATCCGTGCTCCAATAATGTAGCCGAGTACAACGCGCTCCTCATTGGACTCAGTTTTGCCAAGGAGCTGGGGGTCGAATATCTCGAAGCTTTTGGGGATTCTCAACTGATCGTCAACCAAGTCCGTGGAGAGTATGAAGTCAGGAACCAAGACCTGATCCCGTACCACCAGGAGGCCGTCAAAATGACAGATTCTTTCGAAGAATTCTTTATCGAATACATCCCTCGTCTCCAGAACACTTATGCCGATGCACTGGCAGCACTAGTAGTATCACTCGCGCAGCCGCCCGAAACTGAACTGCTAGTCACAGTAAGATCACATCAACTCTGCATACCCATATACAATATGGATATCGAAGAGGAAGATGACAGAAAAATAAACGCTAAGGAGGTGAACTCAACTCAAATCGGGTCTGAGTCCCGAGATTGGCGTTTTCCCATCATTGACTATGTCCAATATGGTATTCTGCCGGAGGACGTAAAAGAAAGAGAATCTATCCGTCGAAGAGCACCAAGGTTCTTCTATAATACCGAGACCCGTACATTATACCGTCGAGGGTACGATGATTTGCTCCTCCGATGCCTTTCGAACGAAGAAGCAGAAGAAGTTCTTAAGGAAGCATAAGAAGGAGAATGTGGTGCGCATCAGTCTGGTCCCAAACTGTACGATCGAATCAGAAGAATGGGATATTTTTGGCCAACAATGGTCCGTGACGCGATCGAATACGCACGAGGATGTCACGCCTGTTAAGTGCATGCAAATTATATGCACTAACCACCGGAGCGGTTACACACGTCAACCACATCCTGGCCGTTCGAAACTTGGGGCATGGACATAGTTGGTCCTATTTTTCCCCCTTCAGTCAAAGGTGATCGGTTTATTCTCGCAATCACGGATTACTTCTCAAAGTGGGCTGAAGCAATTCCTCTTAAGGAAGTGAAGACGAACAACGTCATCAATTTCATCAAGCATCATGTCATATACCGACACGGTGTGCCGAGACGGATCATTCATGATAACGGTCCGCAGTTCATAAGCAACGCCTTCGTCAGGTTCTGTGACAAATTCAAGATCCAAGATGTTTCGGCGACAGCTTATTATCCCACTGCGAATGGATTAGCTGAGGCTTTCAACAAGACGATCATTAAGATCCTGTCAAAGCTCATGAAGACTAATAAACGAGATTGGGACGATAAACTCGGTGAAGCACCCTGGGCTTATCGCACCACCGTACGCACACCTACAGGAGCTACTCCATATTCGTTGGTATATGGATGTGAAGCTGTGCTGCCTTTGGAGATTCAAATCCCATCTCTTCGAATCGCTCTCGCAACTGAGATGACGACTGAAGAGCAACATCAGAAATGTCTCGAAGAACTCGAAATGTTAGAGGAAAGGCGCTTGGAAGCTCAACAACACATTGAGTTTTATCAAGCCAGAATATCTAGGGCTTTTGACAAAAGGGTCCGCCAAAGAAGCTTCAAGGAAGGAGATCTGGTCCTCGCTACTCGCTGACCGATAATCCTCAATTCTAAGAAGAAGGGTAAGTTCGAACCCAAATGGGAAGGACCGTTTGTGATAGACACAGTCTACTCAAACGGTGCATATCGCCTCGTTTCTCTAGAAGGCGTCAGGCAATTAATGCCAATAAACGGGAAGTTTCTGAAAAAGTACTATCCCTAGTACATTCAGGATAACCCATTTATCGGGAAGTTCCTCGTAGAATATTACACTTGATATTCTAGAGGATAACCCAAAATCATTTTCACCACCAAAATCTCTCACTGATCAATTTCAATTGACAGTAAGTCCACCAAAAATGTCTTTCTGGTCCAAGCCACCAACAAATTCCCCTCTTGATTCTTTCTACGAGCAAGAGGTCCGCTTTCAATTCGGAGACTCCTTTCGATAAACGAAAGAACTCCCCTCATTTCTCTTTAGTTAAATCTCTTCATGGTTATAACCAAAGTTGAAATTTCATTTCGATAAACGAAAAACTCATCTAGATAACCGATCCTATAAAAGGTAAGCTTATTTAGATCTTCCGGATTCTCGGAGTGGAGATCCCACTTCTAGTTTCTTTCTTGTACTGGAAATAGAATATAAAATTCTTCCTTTCCAGAATCAAGGAATAGAATATAAAATTCTTCCTTCCTTGTTCGGAGAATAGAATATAAAATTCTTCCTTTCCCACATCAACCCTTTTTCCAAGAATTTATCAATTTAGGATTTGTCTTAGGAAGTTTATCCCAAATCCTAAGCAAGGATAAGTCTGCGCCTAACACGCGCTGCCGGTTTAGTCTTTCTCCGTAGAAGAAGACACCAGAATTCGATTCTGGGGTATTTTATCCTGAAACCTAAGTAAAGATAAGTCTGCGCCTAACACGCGCCACCGGTTAGTTCTTAACCGTTAAAAAGAACACTCGCCCACATATTTAATATTGTGGCAGGTTGTTATTAATAACACCAAAATCCACACCTTACACGCATGGGGAATTTCATCCTGAATCCTAAGAAAGGATATGCCGACGCCTAACACGCGTTGCCAGATTAGTCTTTTACTGTCCAAAAAGACACCAGAGTTCGATTCTGGGGTATCTTATCCTGAAACCTAAGTAAGGATAAGTCAGCGTCTAATACACGTTGCCGAGTAGCCTATTCCCGTAACAATGGCGAAGTCTACGTATTCAAAGTCATAGCAAAGAGTCTAAGGGAGTTCATTCCGTTAGCACAACGTCACATGCGGAACGGATTTAGACAATCCGCATGCTAGCCCGACTCAAACGGTAGTCGGTAGAGGCTAATCAAATCCGTTGAAGGCTGGGGGTTAGCCAAAAATCCTAAAGTCAACGCCTAACACGCGTCGTCGGGTAGCCTATTCCCGTAACAAATGGTAAAGCCTATGTATTCAACATCATAGCACAAAGTCTAAGGGAGTTCATTCCTTTAGCACAACGTCACATGCGGAACGGACTAAAACAATCCGCATGTAAGCCCGATTCAAACGGTAGTCGGTAAGAGCACGTCAAATCCGTTGAAGGCTGAGGATTTGCCAAAAATCCTAAGTCAACGTCTCATACACGTTGCTGTTTAGTCTTTTCACAGGAGAAAGACGAAGTCTACGTATTCAATATCGTAGCACTAAAAGGGTTAACTCTTTTAGCTTAACGTCACATGCGGAACGGACTTAAACAATCCGCATGCTACCCCGACTTAAACAATCCGCATGCTTAAACTGTGTATACTCCAGAAAACATACGAGTATAAACTGTGTCGGACGCCGGACAACGCGTCGTAATAAAGCTCAGACGCCGGACAACGCGTTGCAAATGTCAATCGATGATCAGTTCTATGTTGAAGCAACCAACTCGAGCTAAAAAGTTAGGAAATCAAGAATCGACTTCAAATTCAAAATTCCAATAGACGGTCAGACAATAAATGCAGCACCGGAACCATTACAGATATTCGACAAAGCACCGAATAGTCTGGAGGACTGAAGGAATCAAGAATAGAAGCCATTCCAAATATCCCGTCGTTACCGATTGAAGGATGGGACAATCATATCCAAAGTATTCCAGACTCTTCTATAAAAGAACGAGGCTGAAATACTTTGGAGGGGGTATCTGTAGGCGTGTAAAACTGCCTATAGGTCCCTTAACACAGCTCGACGGCGCTGATTCGATAAACCGACCATCGGGCGACGTATCCAAACATGACCGTTAGCCCACAACACAGAAGCGTATTAACGAGGCTACGAAGCTGACGAACCGCACTCAAACAACGGAATGAATCCACTCGCGTGCGGAATCAAGCTAACGGGTTGAGGAATCAACGAGTCATCCAACAAAGAGCGGACTCGAACGAATCACGACCGAATCAAGATCAGTTTCGGACTCGAACTCAGAGGTGGATTTACTGCCAAATCAGGTCAACGAATCGAGTCCGAACAAATCAACCACACAACCGAATCATGGACAGAACCAGATACAACGACTGAAAGCGACGGAACAAGCCACACCACCTTGTGGTGGCTCGGTGGCCGAGCCACCTCAAGGTGGCTCGTCCAAGGCCGAGCCACCCTGATGTGGCTCGGCCAGGGTGGCTCAGCAGCCTAGCCACCTCGAGGTGGCTAGGCGCGTCGGCCACCTGTGCGCGGGCACAGTGAAGAGAGGCTATAAATAGAGGGCTTGGTTCATTTGTTCAAAGGTTGGATTTTTTGGAGGCGAAGCTCTGCAGGATTCGAAGCTCAGATCTAAAAAAGATTCAAGCTTTGGGACTTTGAAGACTTGTTCATCCAGATCCGGTGCTCGGCGATCGTCAACGCCAAAAAAGGCAAGAGTTCGAGAGGAACCGGATCTCAAATCGGATCTCAGATCTACGCAGGCGTACTGCGGATCAAAGCTTGGTCTTTGATCCCGAGATTTGGGCGATTGTTTCCTTGGTGAAATAATCCCCCCGGCTATTATTTCCTTCGTGAAATAATACCCGTCGTACTGCATAGATCCGACCGGATCTAGATCTCACGGTGGTCCATGGATAAACCCCGGCGCAGGCAAACAATCCACGCAAGAGAGCGACCGCAAAACAGGAGCTCGTGATTTGTTCGACACAAAAGGAGAAAGTTGTAATTTTTCTTTATTTTTCTTTGATTTTCATTGTAACCGGATCTTATAAAAAGACCGGATCTTTGTAACTCAAAAAGCTGTTATTCAAGATAGCAATGGAATCAACAATGAAAAAAGACACGATTTTCACCGCGAACAGTTGTGTTTATTTGAAGAGAATTGTAATTTTTTTGTTTTTATTGTGTAAAAATCTTATAAAAAGACTAATTTTTGTATTCGTTGTAAACGTCTAAAGTTTGTATTGAATCCCATAATGAATCAAACAATTTTTACCGCAAACAAGCTGGCAACCACAATAGGAGCCAACAGCTTAGCTGTCGAAGCTGTCGCGCCGTAGCCGACGATCAAGATCCCGGTGCTCGAAGAGGTCGAATACAAATTCGACCAGCAGAAATTCGAGGTACATATTTCCTCCTCCTCCTCCAGATCTTCTTCTTGCAAGCGCAGGAAAACCACTGCCGTGAAGAACGTGACTTCAGATCCAAAAACCAATGCTGATGATCTGAACCCGAATGCAGTGGAAGATTCCTCTCTGGCTTCCAGAGAAATCAGATCCAACGTTCGTGACAACTCCTCGAAAGTCAAGGAGTTGCCCGTTGAAAGTGTACCAGTGTTGACGAAGAGGGCTCGTCAAAGACGCCGTCAACGTCTCGTGCGTCAATTTGCCAAGGCTTTGAAGCCTGTTGACGAAATCTGCTATGATGCGGATCTGAAACTCAGAAGGCGAAAAGTGTTTCAGCAACAAGCTTTGGGAACCTCCTCCCAACCACCTACTAACGAATGGGTTCGTGTCAAACGAACCCGTTCAACTCTTGAGGAGCGTATCCATAAGCGCCGCGTACTGTTAGCGCAGACGAGGATTCTTGTACGGAAGGCACAAGAATTGCAGAAGGAAAAGGTGGTCAAAAAACCACCAAAATCTAAGCAAGTCTGGATGCCAAAGGCCAAGTCAGCGCCTAAGGAAAAAGCATCCGAGGCTGCTCTCCGGCCTTTGTCAACTCCAGATCCCACTCCTATTGCTCCCGCACCTCCGGTGAAGCTCTATGACAGCGTGGATCTCCCCAAATCTAGAGTCCCATTAAAAGGATCGTGTCAGTGCCCTACCCGAGAATCGAGGAAAAGCGCTTATTAAGGAAAGCTTGAGACCGTTAAAGGAGCTTCGAGCAAACATCCGAACTGGGGGTCGTACGCGACCTCCTAACAAATTAATTTCTACAACAGCCCGCTTGGAGGTACGTGCAAAAAACCAGGAGCCCGTTAAGGTTTCACCCTCACAAGGGTGTGATTCCAAACGTGTGACTCCTGTAGATGCCAACAAGATAATGTTTACTCAGAGGAAAACGTGTCAGACAGACGAACGCATTATACCTGAGAATTCATGTAAACAGCCGATAGGTTGCTCTGACCGTAACGTCGATGAGTTGTACTATCGGGCTGGAGATACGAATGTCCATGTACCAAACTTATCAGGATAGTATTATCAGTGTTTAGCTACCCTAAGACCGCTCCAAGGAGGGTCTCGATATTCTAGAGTATCTCCGCAGAAGCATTGAAACCCAAATCAAGACGTTTTAGCAAGAGGCAATCAGCCAATCGAGATGACGAACTCCCAGCATTCACCATCAATATGGTCGATAAGGGGAAGTCTCCGATTACTTCTAACCCCGATTTCTCCCCAGGAAAGAGAGTTAATTCGGGGATAGCCCAACTAATGTCTCGGCTTCAATTAGAAGCCGTCGGGCCTGAACAATCCGTAGTCATCGCCAACGTGACTGATAAGAGGAAATCTACCCGACCTTCTAACTCGGACCCCCTCATATCACATCGTTTAACTCGGCTACATGTAGGGACTACTAGACGTAGAGATTATTTGAGGATGACTAGAGGACTATCCTCGGACGATGAAGCGTCGGACGCTTGCCCGGAAGTCGCTTCAGAAGCCACCGTATCCAGTCCCAGACAATCTCGTGAGGTGTTTATGATTAACACCAATGAAGAAGCCAAAATGGTTGAGGATGCCTTGGCCAAGCAGAAAGAGGCATTCAAGATCGAAATGGAAATGGCTATGCTACGAATGAGGGAAGAGCATGACCAACAAATTCGGGCTCTGTCCAATCAATTCGGTGAATCCAGTCATTACAACAATGCTAATTAAACAGATAGCGATTCAGATACGGATGAACACCTTAAGGCTGATGACCCTCCTATTGACCAGAACGCTAGGGGTGGTCCTACTAAGGATGATAATACTGGGGGTGGTCCCACCAAAGATCATAATGCAGGGGGTGGCCCTGTTATTCCTCTTAAGAATTGTCTAAGATCTGATACAGACGAGGACGATAAAATAAAGGACATCGAGAGCAAGATCAACGCGCTGATATCTATTCAGGGGATAAAAAGGACCGGTATTCCGTCTCCCTACCCAAGAAAGTAGGATTCGATTCCATTTCCGGCAAAGTTTAACTTGATCAACTTCACGCCGTTCAACGAAAATGGTTCTCCTACTCAGCACTTAATATATTTTAAGTCTTATTTGGGAATGATTTCTAGTAACGAGCCCTTGATGGTGCGGTCATTCATTGGCACCTTTCGCGGGCCTACCTTCGATTGGTACCGTCGTCTCAAACCCGGAAGCATCACTAGCTGGGAGGACCTGGAGAGCATATTCCTTGGTCATTTCTTCGATGATGATGCTGAAGTGTCAATCAGGACGCTCTTTGATGAGAAACAGAAAGACGGAGAGTCGGTGGATACCTTCATCAAACGCTTCCGCATTCAGGCAATGAACTGCAGGGATACCATCACAGAGGAATTCGTTTTGCAAACCTGTCATAACAACTTGTCCATTAACATCTTGGACGTTATGAGAGTAGAGCCGCTCACTACCTGGAAAGAGTTGAAGGTGCGCGGAGAGTAGGCCGAACGCTTCCTCAGAAGGAGGAAGGTCGAAAGAAACCCTCTGAATTCGAGTCTCATGTCCCATGATGAAGGGAAGGCACCTACAACAGTTGTTGATGTTAATCAGACGTCACAACAGCAGCCCCGAAGACAGCAGAAGACTTCGGATCCGAGGCTCCAAAAGAGTACTCATTTAAGGACGAAGACGTTCCAGCCATCTTCGAGACCCTTCTCGAAAACAACAAGATCAAGCTGCCACCCATCGCGAATCAGGAGGAAGCTGATAATACTGCGGATCCAAAGTACTGTGCGTACCACAGGAGGATCCTTCATCCCACCAAGGCCTGCTTTACTTTAAAGAATAGCATCCAAACCTTGGTTGAAGCCGGCGTCATAACGCTAGGGTAAGCCAATTGAGAACGGCAACACTCCGATAAGTATAAGAGTATAAACTGCTCCTTCCTAGACTCTGACAAGTATAAGAGTATAAACTGCTTCTTAACACTCCAAAGAGTATACGAGTATAAACTGCTTCTCAATCCTCCGACCGGTATAAGAGGTTAAACTGCTTCCTGATAATCCAATAGGTATATGAGTCTAAACTATTTCCTACCGTTGACGGGAAGTTCCTGGAGAATTTTATACGTAATATTCATAAGGACAACCCGATCATGCAACCAAATGCAATGATAAACCCAGTTTCACGAGAAAGCTGGGGGTGGATGATTCATGTAACGGGAAGTTCCTGAAAGAATGTTACATGTAATTTTCTTAGGGATAACCTGATCATTACAACTTAGATGATAAACACTAAACCCCCACTGTGATTTGTATGAGTCAACACTCCCGTTGCAATTTGTACTCTCACTCTCACTGTCTACCTGGTCAAACATTCTTATAGTTAGGGCCACAACCAAAGTCCCCTCTCGATTCCTTCCATGAACGAGAGGTCCACTTTCAAATCAAGCGATCAAACCTATGAAAGGTAAGATCGTCTCAAGCCTCCCATTCCTAATGCTCTCTTGGTCAAATCTATAAAAGTTAGGGCCAAAGCCAGATTCCCCTCTCGATTCCTTTCATGAACGAGAAGTCCATTTTCAACTTGAGCAATCAAACCTATAAAAGTTAGGATTGCCTCTAACCTCACTTGGTCAAACTTGCAGATAGTTAGGACCAAGATCCAGTCATCCATTTCGATAAACGAAAGACTTCCACATGTTCCTTTTAGCCAAACCTATAAAAGTTAGGGCTAGAATCGGAATTTCACCTCAATAAATGAGGAATTCTTTTTTTTGGATTAAGTAACCAATCCTATAAAAGTTAGGGTTGCTTGAATCTTTCCGATTCTCGGAGGGGAGATCCCACTTTTAGTTTCACCTTTCTGGATTCTGGGGGTGGAGATCCGACCCCGAGTTTCCTTTGCATCTAAAAATAGAATATAAAATTCTTCCTTTTTAGTTTTGGGAGATAGAATATATAAAATTCTTCCGCTTCCGCATCGGGTTCGTCTTTGCCCTAAGAGAAGATACCACCTTTTCAACCCTCAAAATCCACATCTTACACGCGTGGGGAATTTTATCCCGAAGCCTAAGTAGGGATAAGTCAGCGCCTAACACGTATTGCCGGTTAGTCCTTAACCGTAAAAAAGGACAAAAGCCCACATATTCGATATTGTGGCAGGTTGTTATTCATAACACCAAAATCCGTGCTTCACACGCACGGGGAATTTTATCCCGAATCCTAAGTAGGGATAAGTCAACGCCTAACACACATTGCAGGTTTAGTCTTTCACCGATTGAAGAAGACACCAGAATTCTAGTCTAGGGAATTTTATCCCGAAGCCTAAGCAGGGATAAGCCAACGCCTAATACGCGTTGTCGGTTTAGTCTTTTACTGATTGAAGAAGACATCAGAATCCGATTCTGGGGACTTTTATCCTGAATCCTAAGAAAGGATAAGTCAACGCCTAACACGCGTTGCCGGATAGTCTATTCCCGTGACAAAGACAAAGTCTACGTATTCAATATCGTAGCATCAAGTCTGAGAGAGTTCATTCCTTTAGAACAACCTCACATGCGGAACGGACTTAAAACAATCTGCATGCTAGCCCGACTCAAACGATAGTCGGTAAAGGCACATCAAACCCGTTGATGGCTGAGAATTTGCCAAAAATTCTATAAATGCTAGTCATTGACGCATTAACTTTATTAGTTGGTCTCGTAACTTAAGCATCTAACAACTTCGGGATAAGATCCAAGATCCATATCTGCAGACGAAACAACTTTAATAGTTGGTCCTGCAGCCCCAAAATTTAAGACCGCCACGCCTAATATCTTAAGAGCTTAAACTGTGTATACTCCAATAAACGCACGAGTATAAACTGTGTTAATGGCGATCCAAAACCCTAGGTCAACACCGGTCAACACGTAACCCTAGGTCAATGCCAGTCAATGCCAGTCAACGCGTTGCGATGAAAAAGTCAACATCGGGCGATCCGAAACCCTAGGCCAACATCGATCAACGCGTAACCCTAGGTCAACGTCGGTCAAAGCATTGTGACAAAAGTCAATGTACGGCAGTCTGGAACCCTAATTCAGCACGATGTGACAGGGATAGTCAATTCTAAGTCAACCCAACGACACGAGCTAAAACTCAACTCATCAGTTTTAGATTCAAGACTTTGACGACGGCCAGACGATAAACACAGCACCGGAAGAATTTCAGCTATTCATCAAAATGTCGAATAGACTGAAAATCGAAGGAGTCAAGAATTGAAGCTAACTACAGGTCCTTTACGCCGACTGAAGGCTGGACCAATCACATCCAAAGTATTCCAGCCTCTTATATAAAAGAGACGAGACTGGAACGCTTTGGAGGGGGTATCTGTAGGCATCAAAATTGCCTATAGGTCTCCACGAACAGCTCAAAGCTAAGAGAAGACGATGAACATCACTATCCAAGTCACAGAAGCTTGATTGACGTTAACGAACGCTTAAAGTGAATCGGCGAACTATGTGAAGCAACGGAGTTTAAGAATAACGAGGATACGAATTGATCGGGAGCCCCGCGTCGCTTACAAAAGGCACAATGCCCCTCGTGTCCTAGTTGACTCCACAATGATCCAATCATTGGAGCTTGTAGATCTCCTCGCCAGCTTTCCAACGCATTTTGAATCGCTCAAATCCGAGTTCGGATGAAGAAGTTACGGCGGAAACAGATGAATATGCAAAATGAAATGTCTTAGCCTGAGTTGAGAAACCCCGAGGTGTCTCGGCACAAACGAGACACCCCAAGGTTTCTCGGCTCAAGCCGAGACACCCAATGGTGTCTCGGCCCAAGTTGAGACACCCAAGGGTGTCTCCAGCCCGAATTCCCCCCGTGCCTATAAATACAAGCCTCAGAGCCTCATTTTTTAGGATCTGGAATTCTCGTGCCTCGACGAAGCCCTACTGAACTAAAGACTTAAAGTGCACAGATTTCAAAGAGGAGGAGGAGTTAAATCTGCAGCCGGGTTCGTTCCTTAGGATTATCCTGTTGCGGTAATCTTAAGAAGAGTGATTATCTCGCTTCGCCAAGATAAGAGCTACGGTTTCTCGATCCCTTCGCGGATAGACGAAACTCTTTCCAAATATTGATCGTTCGGTGGTCCACGGACTAAAACGTCCCTGTCACAGGCCAAGATCCCACACAAGCAGCGGGCAATAAACACTCGTTACGTTTGTTTGAAGAGAATTGTAATTTTTTTTGTTTTCATTATGTAAAAGTCTTATAAAAAGACTGATTTTTGTATTCGTTGTAAACGTCTAAAGTTTGTAATGAATCCCGTAATGAATCAAACAATTTTCACCGCAAATAGTCGCCCCGCCGTTGCCACTCGTCGTTGCCTCCTCGAGCTGCTGCACGCATCACCGAAATAACGAAACAACAAGTAGCCATCACCGCCTCATCCGTGGACCCGTATCGTCACACGGTAACGACGTATCGGTCCACGATATAACCCGAGGCAAGATCCCTATTCTTGCTCATTATAATTTTAGAATGATTACAGATTAATTATGCATACGAACTCGTTACCCGAATAATCACTCGTTACAAATATAGAACTGTCGTGAACATATTGAACTGAGAACTATAATATATAGAACTGTCGTGAATGAAATGGACTGTGGACAATAACGTATGACTATTCATATACTGTGACGACCTGTACTGATTTATTTGACGAATGTTATTAAAAAGTACTAAAAATAATATTTTGATAATAAAAAATAAAATTATTTTAGAACAATTTAAAATATTAAAGAATTTATTTGACAAAATAATCAATTTAGAAAAATTATAATAAATTATTTTGGTGAAAGGATCATTTTAAAATAATTATAATAAATTATGTTGGTGAAAAATCATTTTAGAGTAATTATAATAAATTAATAGAATTTATTTGACAAAAGAATTATTTTAGAATAATTATAAATAATTTAAAAGAATTTATTTTAAGAGTAAGTGTCAATTTAGAATAATTTCAAATAATTTGAGTATAAAAAGAATTATTTTAGAATATTTATAAATAATTTAAAAGAATTTATTTTAAGAGTAAGTATCAATTTAGAATAATTTCAATAATTTAGGAAAGTTTTATAAAAGAAATTATTTTAGAACATTTATAAATATTTAAGGATTTATTTTAGAAAAGGGATTATGATGAATTATTCATGATTTATGTTTTTTTAATTTTAATTATGTGATATGCTATGATCTTGTTGTATATGATTAGCTGCATTTAGTACTCTTTGTTATGCTTGAGAACCGTTAGAAATTCATGACTAGTGTGGCCTGGTGTGTTCTGTTTAAGACTTAGAAACCTGTGTATATGTTAGCTTAGAAAAACAAGAGAGTTGGGATGGGGAAGTTAATGTTCATGTGGTCGGATAAGTCTGTTGATGTATCTTCCAGGCTCGCTCCCGTGGTTGGTGTCGCCACCGGGGTTGGTTTGTAGGGCTAAAGTGAAGTGTGTACATCATTTTGGTCAGTGGGAAATTTATTTTGTCACCCGAGTTCTGTTTGAAGTTCGGACCAGGCAGAAACGGATTGCGTGCAATCCTCTAGGCCGCATGTGTAGCGGGATTGGATGTACGTACAGGATTTGTGAACAGTCAGTTATCCGATAACAGGAGCGTTAACTCTGTGTGAGATGTGATCAGTGACCTGTTATACAATGACTAGTGTAGGCATCGAAAATTGCCGATAGGTCCCCATTCACAGCTCGGTGGTAACGATCGACGATCGAACGATGCTACCCAGTTCACAAGAGCTCAAATGATGCCGGTGAGCGACTAAAGCAAACCGACAGATTACGTGAACCGACAGAATGTCAGAATCACGAGGATACGGGTTGACCGAAAGCCCCGCGATCACCGCAATCAGACCAACGCCCGCTGTGCCCCGATCACCCCACGGATAATCCAACCATCGGGGCCTACAGAGCTTGCCGTCACGATTCCAACGCATCCGAAATCACTCAAATCCGAGTTCGGACGAAAAGTCAACGGCAGGACAACGGCAGGACAACGGCACGGCCCCGGGCTGAACCGGGGATACCCAAACGGGTCTCGGCAGGCTCGAGACACCCCCAAGGGGATGTCTCGGTCACAACCAAGACACCCCAAGGGGGGTGTCTCGACCATGGCCGAGACACCCCTAGGGGGGTGTCTCAAGCCTTGGCCGAGACACCTCTAGGGGGGTGTCTCAACCCTTGGCCGAGACACCCCTAGGGGGGTGTCTCTCCCCCTTTGGCCCCCTAGGCCCTCTCATTTGGCTATAAATAGCCCCCTTAGCCCTCCATTTACAAGGGCTCTTGATTTTGCTCTGATTTTGGGTCTTGGGATTATCCTCGAGATCTGAAATCTTAAAGAAGAGCGGCGAAGCCCTGCCGGAGTGAGGAGTGAGGTCTGAAGTTGGAGCGGCGAAGCCCTGCCAGATCGAGGAGTCTACACCGTCATTCACCCCTTTTCCTTAGTGTTGCTCCTTAGCGGTGACACTAAGAAGAGCTATTATCTCGTTTTAGCCGAGATATACGCTTATAACCTCTAGATCTTGCGCGGATCGACGAGGTTCTGCTTCTATATCCCACGCGGATAGACGAAGCTCTGCCGGATTTTCCCGGAAGGATCTTGAAGAGTCGGCGGTCCACGGACATCGACGTCCCCGTCACAGGCCAACAACCCACGCAAGCGAGACCGTACCAAACCGGGCTCTCGTGTTTATTTTCGTTTAAGTTGTAATCTTTTGTTTTCATTTAAATTCTGTTGTAACGCTCAAAGTTGTAACAGATCTCGAAAAAGAGAACATCAATGAAAACAGCAACTTTTACCGGAAACAACTAGTAGTATGACCTCGTTACTTGGATGATTAGTTTGATCACTAACTACATGACCTAGTTACCCGATCGATTTTGGATTCTTCTAATTATTATATTCTAGTGGTGGATTTCATTTAGATTATTACTATTGTTACTATTTTTGTTCTTGCATTGGTCGTACGACCGTTTTAACTTTCCTTGTGGGATCTTACCATGTGCCATGCACCCTGACGTACACCTATTTTCTCTAGTGTACGTCAGATTTAGACGACGAACAGGTCCAGTATGATGATGCATTAGAGCAGGAGTATTCCCAGCCGGAGTGTCTTCCAGGTGGAACAGAAGAACAGACGGAAGCTTAGCCTTTTCCTTTATGTAATCACTGATGGACACTAGATTACTTATGTAGTACCTTATCCTTTAGTCTTTCGAGGAACTTAGTTATTTTGCAGTACTTCCTTCTTATTTTGTCGGACTATGTATTTTCTTATTTTAGTTGAACTGTTTGTAATAAGGGCATGATTGACCCAAACTTTGTGTCTCGGATGATATTTCAGTTGTGATATGTATATTTTCTGTCTATGTCATTTATTATATTCTCGCTACTGTGATCGGGGACCTGTGCCTTTGCATTGTATTGTTTCCAGACGCTTAACATATTAGGTTGAGAAGAAAAGAAAAGAGGAAAAAAATTATAGTGTATATTTCTTCTCAATCTAATACGTCGCGGGCTTATTCACGTTCCGATTCCTGGTATTTTGGGAAGCTGGGCGTGACACACAGGTGCGAGCCACCATTTGGTGACTCGCATGCGTGCGAGTCACCAAAATGCGAGTCACCATTTGGTGATTCGCATGTGTGCGAGCCTCCTAGCCTATTATTATGTCTTTTTGACCCTTTTGGCTATTTGCATCTCCTTCGGTTTGCTTGTTTTCCCCTTTTACGTGTGTCTCATCACTTTATTGATTTATGCGCTTTACCAATTTGCTTCATGCATTTTATCGGCATCAGATAATCTTTTTTGACTTGGGTGATGACGTTCATCATGTTCTCTTTGTCTTGAGCATCGTGTGGGAACCCATAGGTAATTTTTGACGCCTACAGATACCCCCTCTAAAGTGTTTCAGTCTCGTTTCTTTTATAGAAGAGTCTGGAATACTTTGCATATGATATGCCCATCCTTTAGTCGGTTTGACAGGACCTGTAATGGGTTCTAGTCCTCAGCTTCTTTAGTCTTCAATCTACTAAGTATTTTTTCGAATAGATAAAGTTCTATCTGTGTTGCGTTTATCGTCTGACCGCTGTTTAAGTATTAAACTGAGACTAGTGTGTAATTTTCTGAACATAGCTCGTGCCATCGAGTTGACTTTGAACTAATCATCTTTGTCAGGAATTCATATATTGATGTAGTTGAAATCCATATTTCCCTTAATTTTATTCTGGCGAAGTTATTGACGTGTTGACCGGCATTTAACACAGTTTATACTCGTATGTTAACTGGAGTTTTATCAGGTTATCCTTAAGAATACTCTGTACAGTATTCTCCACTTTCCGATAAGGGTAAGTAATAGTTTAGACTTATATACCCATCGGAGTAGGGATACGGGTCCCGTATACGTCCAAAATACTCGAAAATGGACTGAAATACTCGTAAATTGGCCAGACAACTCATCACACGTGCGAGTCAGTAAATGGTGACTCGCATGTGTTCGAGTCATCGTTCGGTGACTCGTATGGGTGCGAGTCACCATAGGAGTTCTTAGGTTGACTTCTTGATTTGGTTTAGACTGGCTTGGCTTGGTGCGGACGGTTTGAACTAGGTTTGGTTGGGTTGAGGGCTCTTTTTAAAACTCGACTTCTTCTACCTTCTTTGTCGTTTCAAATTTTCCTCCTAGCCATTTCGTCAAGAAAGGTTCTCTTTCTCTTTCTCCTTCAATCCCTCGACTTCTTCAAGTTTTTCTTTCAATCAAGAGTTAGGGCTTTATCTTGGTTATTGAAGCCTCAATTTGGGAGCCTAGGGCTTAACTCGGGTCTCAAAGAACACTCACGACATGGGTTGCAACTGAATCCGCATTCTTGGTTGGATTTCAGGTAAGATTCATTCTTCATGACTTCAACTTGAGCCAATTTGACTCTTGAATTTCAGTCTTGAGGGTATAGCCGAAACCCTAATTTGGTTACTGGGTCTCTGGTTGGAGCGCCCTTTTGCGGTTCTTCTTGAACGAATATGTGTTCCCTTTCCCATTGAGCTTGTTTTATCTGATTCAGGTAAACCCACACTCCCTTATTCTCAATTTCAATTGAATTTAATCCTTTAATATTTTATTTTGGGGAATAATTGTAACTAAAGTTTAATTTTGAATGAGAACTAAACTTGAGGTGCTCGACCACGGGTATTAGTTTGATTCATCCTCTTGTATATGGTGATTTGAACCCTTGATTGTGTTTTGGGGATTTTTACTAAGGCCTCTAAATGATTCTTTGAACCTGATTTTGTATTGTAAACAAAACTTCTATTCTCGGATGTAAATCGAACCCCCCTTTTTTCTTAGTTTTATTCTCTGAATGATACCCTATGTCCTTTGGCCTAACTGTATGTGTATGAGGTGTTTGACTTGTGCTCTTGTGCATAAAGTGAAGCTCGGTATATCCTTGGTCTAGATCCCAACTTAAATGTTTGCAGCTTGAATGTTAGTTTGGCTGTATGTGTGATTTAAATTGAACCTTTTGAGACTCATGGCCGAACCCTTGATTTGTTTGTACGCACGAATCCGGCTGGACTTAGGTTTGTAATCCTTAGGCTTTTAGCTTTGTATGAGAATTAGATTTGTAGGCACGTCGAGTTTTCTTGCTTGGCCATGTGAATGTCTTGAACCGAAACTCTGAGATATTTGGCTTGATTTGAGCTGTCATGGATTAAAACTGAATCTGTATCAGGCCCACTATGTAGGTTGAATCAGATTTTTAACCGATAAATCCTATTTTTTAGAATAGCATAGTTTTCCATTTGTACTAGTTCGCTACTTCTCAACCTTTGACGTAATCAAATTGTTAACTCTTTTTGCAGATATGTCACCTACGAGATCCTACGTCACTCAAGGTCGTTTGGCGACACAGTCGCCTGAGCCGACATCATTCAATTGCACAGATATAACTTCATCACCTCTTTTTATTCATGAACTCAATATTAATATATCATGCTGTATATTGCATCACCGCTTTGTTTTCCTTGGTGAGACAATTGGGAAGAGCCACCACTCTCCTTCATAGGAGTGGACTGTTCATGGGAAAAATTATTTTTATTGATGTCATTGTTCTCTTGAGCAACTGTTTATCGGTTACAAAAGATCTGGTCTTTTTATAAGATCCGGTTACAACAAAATCAAAGAAAAATAAAAAGAATACAACTTTCCTTTTTTGTGTAACAAATCGCAAGATCCTGTTTTGCGGTCTCTTGCTTGTGTGGGTTCTTCGCCTGCACCGGGGTTAATCCGTGGACCACCGCGTGATCTTGATCTGGTCGGATCTACACGGTATGATGGGTGTTATTTCACGAAGGAAATAACAGCCGAGGGGATTATTTCACCAAGGAAATAATAGCCTCAAGTAATCGAAATCGACCAAGCGAAATCGATACTCTTCTCGGGATCAAAAACCAAGTTTTGATCCGGAGGGTAACCGTGTAGATCTCAGATCCGATCTCTCTCGAACTCCTGCCTTGTTTGGTGTGGATGATCGCCAAGAACCAGATCTGAAAAGTTCAAGTCTTCAAAGCTTCAATACTCCGAGGTTTAGATCTCAATCCAGCAGAGCTTCGCCTTCCAAAATTCCAACCTCCAAAACAATGAGCCCTCAAGCCTATTTATAGGCATTTAAAACCGGATCTGGGCTCAGATCTGGGCCTAGATCTGGGCTCGGCCAGGTGGCTCGGCCACCTAGGTGGCTCGGCCACCGAGCCACCATGGTGGCTCGCCGAGCCACCCCTAGGTGGCTCGGTGAGCCACCTAGGTGGATCGGCTTGGGCCGAGCCACCTAGGAGTGGCTCGGTTTCGGCCGAGCCCTCCAGGTGTTTGCCATTTTATCGTTTTCCGATTTCGCGGTTTATCCGAACTCTGGTTTGGCATTCTGGGTCTTGATTTGGCAGTAAATCCGCTTTGGTTTTCGAGTTTGAGTCCGCTCCCGATCTTGATTGATGTGATGGACTCTACGATTGGATGACTCGTTGATTCATCGACCTGTTAGCTTGATTGGGCACGCGATTGGATGTATTCCGTTGTTTGCGTGCGGTTAGTTAACCTCGTCGCCTCGTTAATCTGCTTCGTCGCGTCTCATTTGGCTTTGGCGTTGTGGTCTAACGATCATGCTTGGATATATCACCCGATGGTTAATTGGTTTGTCGAATCACCTTGCCGAGCTGTGTTAAGGGACCTATAAGCAGTTTTATACGCATACAGATACCCCCTCCAAAGTATTTTAGCCTCATTCTTTTATAGGAGAGTCTGGAATACTTTGGATATGATTGTCCCAACATTCAATCGGTGTAACAGGACTTTGGAATGGCTTCTATTCTTGACTCCTTCAATCCTCCAGGCTATTCGGTGCTTTGTCGAATGTCTGCAAGGGTTCCGGTGCTGCATTTATTATCTGACCGTTTGTCGGAATTTTGAACTTGAAGTCAACTCCTGATTTTCTGATCTTTAGCTCGTGTTTGCTGTTTCAACATAGAACCGACCATCGATTGTTGGCGTTGAGTCTTCATTTGTAACGCGTTGTCCGGCGTTTGAGCTTCATTGTGACGCGTTGTCTAGCGTTTGACACAGTTTACACTCGTACGTCTGCTAGAGTCTACACAGTTTAAGCTCTTAAGGAATTGGAGCATGGCGGTCCGAAGTTGTTGGATGCCCAAGTCACGAGACCAACTCATAAAGTTGATGCGTCAATGACTCGCATTTATAGAATTTTTGGCAAATTCTCAGCCATCAACGGGTTTGATGAGCCTTTACCGACTACTGTTTGAGTCGGGCTAGCATGCGGATTGTTTAAGTCCGTTCCGCATGTGACGTTAAGCTAAAAGAGTTAACCCTTTTAGTGCTACGATATTGAATACATAGACTTCGTCTTTCTCCTGTGAAAAGACTAAACAGCGACGTGTATGAGACGTTGACATAGGATTTTTGGCAAATCCTCAGCCTTCAACGGATTTGATTAGCCTTTACCGACTACCGTTTGAGTCGGGCTAGCATGTGGATTGTCTAAATCCGTTCCGCATGTGACGTTGTGCTAACAGAATGACCTCCCTTAGACTTGCTGCTATGACTTCGAATACGTAGACTTCACCATTATTACGGGAATAGGCTACCCGGCAACGTATATTAGACGCTGACTTATCCCTACTTAGGTTTCAGGATAGGATACCCCAGAATCGAACTCTGGTGTCTTTTTCTACGGAGAAAGACTAAACCGGCGACGCGTGTTAGGCGTCGGCATATCCTTTCTTAGGATTCAGGATGAAATTCCCCATGCGTGTAAGGCATGGATTTTGGTGTTATTAATAACAACCTGCCACAATGTTGAATATGTGGGCGGGTGTTCTTTTTAACGGTTAAGAACTAACCGGCAGCGTGGGTTAGGCGCAGACTTATCCCTGCTTAGGTTTTAGGATAGGATACCCCAGAATCAAACTCTGGTGTCTTTTTCTAAGGAGAAAGACTAAACCGGCAGCGCGTGTTAGGCGCAGACTTATCACTGCTTAGGATTCAGGATAGGATACCCCAGAATCGAACTCTGGTGTTTTTTTCTACGAAGAAAGACTAAACCGGCGACGTGTGTTAGGCGCAGACTTATCCCTGCTTAGGATTTAGGATAAACTTCCTAGGATGAATCCTAGATTGATAAATTCTTGGAAAAGGTTAGGAAAGGAAGAATTTTATATTCTATTTCTCGGTCTTCTTTTAGGGTGAAGGCGAACCCAATGCGGGAGAGGAAGAATTTTACATTCCATCTCCCAAAGCTGAAGAGGAAGAATTTTATATTCTACGAATTTTATATTCTATCTTCAGATGCAAAGGAGACTCTGGGTGGGATCTCCACCCCTAGAATCTAGAAAGGTGAAACTAGAAGTGGGATCTCCACTCCGAGAATCAGACAGATTCGGATAATCCTAACTGTTGGAAGGTTTGATTACGGAATTAAAGGTGAATTCCTCGTTTATCAAGAATGAATTGTGGTTTTGGCCCTAACTGTAGGAAGGTTTGACCAAGCGGGAGTTTGAGGTGACCCTAACTATAGCAAGTTTTGATCAGTTGATTTGAAAGTGGACCTCTCGTTCATTGGAGTAATCGAGAGGGGATTTTGGTTTTGGCCCTAACTGTCGGAAGGTTTGACCGAATGGGAGGTTTGAGACGATCCTAACTGTAGGAAGGTTTGATCGCTCAATTTATGGGCCTCTCGTTCATTAAAGGAATCGAGAGGGGATTTTGGTTGTGGCCCTAACTGTAGGAAGGTTTGACCAACTAGATAGTGAGAGTGAGAATACAAATCATAGTAGGAGTGTTGACTTGTACAAATCACTCAGAAGGAATTCTTGGTGTTAAGTGTAGGCGTATAAAACTGCTTATAGGTCCTTTAACACAGCTCGGTACGATGATTCAACAAACATACGAACCATCGGGCGATGTATCCAAGCATGATCGTTAGATCACAACATCGAAGCTAAGTAAGATGCGACGAAACAGATTAACGAGGCGACGAGGTTAAACACCAAAGTGGATTTACTGCCAAATCAGGATCCGGACTGCCAAATCAGAGTCCAGATCAACAAATCAGAGTTCGGATAAACCACGAAACCGAAAAACGATGAAAAAACCAACATTTGGAGGACTCGGCCAAAACCTAGCCACCTCTAGGTGGCTCAGTGGCCGAGCCACCAATTGGTGGCTCGGCCAAGGCCGAGACACCTTTTGGTGGCTCGGTGGCCGAGCCACCAATTGGTGGCTCAGCCAAAACTGAGCCACCTTTTGGTGGCTCGGTGGCTGTCACGCCCCGCTTCCCAAAATACCCGGGAATCGGAACGTGAACAAACCCGCGACGTATTAGATTGAGAAGAAATATGCACTACCCTTTTTTTTTCTTTTCTTTTCTTCTCAATCCAATACGCTAAGCGTCTAGAAATAAATATAATACGAAGTCACAGGTCCCCGATCACAATAGCAAGAATATAAAGACAACTCAGAATAAGGAATAGACATATCATCCACAATAAATCATCCCTGACATAAAATATGGGTCCAACATACCCTTATTACAAAATAGTCCAACTAGGAAATAAGAAATACATAGTCCTTAAAGAAAATACTGTTAAAATACTAAATCCAACATCAACTAAAGAAAAGTACGGTAAAAGAATTTAATGTCCAACTACTACTACGGAAGAAAATCACTACGCTTCAGCT